>JARHVA010003465.1:360000-620000 GCA_037957365.1 Torreya grandis | reverse complement strand
GGCATGAAGGATAGTTATAGCCTAGAGAAACTGAATCACACTTTTTTTGGTAATTTCACATGTGGGAGAAATATGGAGCAAAACATCAATTTATAGGCCTAATTAGTCATAATTAGAGAGAAAATTGGCAAAAAAAAGGGATAATTCTATGTAGAGTTGGATTCTAAAACTTAGAATGGAGTTATAAGGGGATACTAAGTCCTCAAATATGTGTTTATGTATCCATTAAATTATATACATTCTTATACATTAGTATATTTACCTATTTTTAAGACTACAAGGAATAGGTAGAAAAACAAGCAAATGGAAAAAAATCACATCTTTTAGAGGGTTTAATTTCTCCAAGTGCCTTGTAATAGGGTTAACTTTTTTTAAAAAGCCATCCATAGAGGAATATTTCATTATTCAAAGAAAAACCAACTTTTATCTTTCCAACAACACATTGATTAAGGAAGAGTTTAAGTGAATAATCAACCAAGTAAAGGCATAGAAGTTATTAAAGAGGTTATTCAAGGTTGATTCTCTTACATGCCATTCGGAGGTCAAGGATAAGTTAGTTTTAGTTGTAAAGAAAATTTAAAGAGTTGAAATATTCTCCAATAGTCTTACATAGGCCTTCTTTCCCTCCTAATCCTATCAAGCTAAAAGGGTCAAATATGCATCAAGAATCCTTATAACAACCTCATTAAGATGGTAGAAATAATGCAAAAGTGGATAAAGTTGATGGAAGACTTGACTAAGCCTTGAAGGCCTATCTTAAAGGAGGTGACCTCTTCACCAAGAATATAGGGGTAGGCAAACAAAGATATAAGATATTGTATGGGTCAAAGTTTATATATCAATGTTCAAGGCTACTTCATACATTTAACACGATTACGTATACATCTTATTTCATTTTACAAGATAATAAAGTAAGGATATAACAGGTGCTACATTGGTGTTAGAGAAGGACCTAGTGGATGTCACATTTCCTTATTTTTGGGTTGCCTTGTCTTTCTCTCTCTCCTTTCTCATTTTATCTATAATGCTATTTTTTGGCATTTCTAATGATCCTTAACCTAAGTTATGGCAAGGCCTTAGTCAAAAAAACACTTGTACTTGGCTATTTGAACTGAATAAGATATAATTTTGGCCTCCTCAAAACTTGTGACTATTGTATACTAAAGGGTTAATGAATGATAGTAATAGTGCATGATTCCTTTAATTTTCTCATATCCTATTTACCTATTTATAGGTGATCATTCATAATTTTAGGTTACATAGTGTGTTTAAATAGACTTGTATGTTTAAAAAGTGTAATCCTTCATTAGTGTCTTTTAGAGACTTCGTGATCGACTACCTTAGAGCATGTATTAATCTAGTGACCTCTATATAAAATATTGATATTTGGAGAACCTTTGTTTGTAAAGTGCAATCAAGTTCATGTAATAGTTTAGCCTTTTTAGTAAAGGTTAGGTAGGTGAAAGAAATATTTTCGTGTATCACCTCAATTAGATAGGTTTTATTTCAATTTATCTTCCTCCTTTTTATTTGGCAAGATGGAAGTGTATATTAAAGAGCCTAATTGATACATTAAGGGGAGATACCCCTTATAATTTAGAGATGTAATCCATCGATTATGCCTCCCATAGCCTAGTATTATATCCATGTTACTCTGAACTATGAAGGCTTAAAAAAAATTCACAATGGTGTAAGTTTTATAGATAATAAGACATTTAAATTTTAAGTGATGGATGGGGGGTTATTTCCAACAAGGTCACAAAGAGATACATTTTGGATGAACTATGAGTAGAAGTATTATACCACCATTTGGTAAGTGGCAGACAATGAACCCATTTTTCCTTTTTATCAAAAAAATAATAATGGAGATACCCTTATATACATTTGTTGAATACCTATATTTATCCATCATAATGAGGATGATAGGATGAACTATGACCTAACCGAGTACCCAAACATGCAAATAATTTAGTCAAAAAATTACTAGTAAATATGGGATCTCGATCACTTATGATGATCCTTAGAGTAACATGTAATTTTTGGATGATATTGAAAAAATAGGAAGCTATTATACTAGCATCCAAAGTTTATGCTAGGGAACAAAAATGAGCCTTAACTACCATGATAATGTTTTTACCTATAGATATAGTAACCCATCCATGGAAACCTCCTCCTAACAATGGTTGGGGATGGATAAGGGCTAAAAAAGACGTAGTGTCTTAATGGTTTTCCTTTTATTCTATTTACATATCGTGAATTCTACCACATATTTTTTGACATCCCCTTTGAGTCCTTCCCAAAATAAATCTTTCTTGATTATATGATATGTTTTCAAAACTCCAGAGTGACCTCCAAGTGGAGAGGCATGAATTTCCTTAATAATTTTATGTTTGAGGAAAGAATGCTTACACAATATAATATGTCTCTATATCATAATGTCTTACCCTTCCATGTAAAATTTTTAAAACCCTGTTGAAGATTTTGAGTCAAAACCTTGGTATCACTATCATTTTTCACTTTTGATCTTGTTTCCTCTATCCAATCTACCTACCACATGGGCATGACACATAACAATGCCTCAATGTATTTATCATGTTGAGAGAGGGTATATACCACCATATTATTTTTTCCCTTTATTATAAAATATTTCAAAATCATACCCTAACATTTTAGTCACCATTTATATTTATCTTTAGATGATAATCATTTTTCCAAAAAATATTTGAGATTATCATGATTAGTCTTTACTTATAAGTGGCCACCCATCAGATAAGGTATCCATTGCTTAACTACATAGAGAATAGCCATCATATATTTCTCATATATTTATTTGAAATTCTTTTTCCATTTAGTTGGAAACTTTCAAATTCCATTAGTCTACCTTCTTGCATGAGTACATCCCAATGCCATATCCTCACGTGTCACACTCCATAATAAAAGTTGTTGAAAAATGAGGAGTAACCAAATTTGGCACATAGAAATTTTAAAATTGTTAAATGCCTTGATAGATAAATCATTCCACTATAAGGAGTCTTTTTTGAATAAAGAGGTGAGTAAGGATGTAATTATACCATAACTTTTGACAAACCTATGATAGTAACTAGTTATCTCTAGAAATACTTGGAGGCTCTTGAGTGTCTTTGGAACTTGCCACTCTCTCATCACTTTTTATTTTTAGGATAAAATTTCACTCCATATGAAATAATATGACCCAATTACTCTACCTATTAGACACCAAAATCATATTTGGAAGGTTTGGTATAAATTTGTTGTTGTTTTAAAATTGAAAGTGTTTATTTCACATGATTTAAATGGTCCTCCCAATTTTTTCTATAGATGAGGATATTATAAAAATCACCAATATAAAATTGTTCAAAAATGGCTTATTCCAAAAAATAAAAGTGATGAGAGAGTGGCAAGTTCATTTTTGGGGAATAAATGCATGATCATAAATTCATAATGGCCTTCATGAGTTATGAAATTATTTTTAAGTATGTCCTCATCATGGATTTGAATTTAATATTACCTAGAGTGAAGGTCTAACTTGGTAAAATAAATATCACCATGAAATTCATCTAAAAAACCATCAACTATTAGAATGGGAAAATTATCTTTGATGTTGTATTAGTTTATTTATTTTTAGTATAGGCACATCCTCCAAGTGTCACCCTTATTCCAAACCATGACCTAAGGGGAGAAATATTAACTTTGACTATGTTGGATGATTCCTACCCCCAACATATCTTACACCCTATTCATAATTTCACTCTTCTGGGCATATGGATACCTATCGACTATGATGTTAGGTATTTTACTACCTATAATGATCTTAATTAAATGATAATGCACCCAAATTATAGGAATTCCTTTTGACATGTCACTAAGAACAACATAATGGCCTATAACCCTTTACAAATCAATGTGTATACTCCTTGGTGTGTTGAACCTCTATGGAAAATAAGAATTATACAAATCCATCAGCACCTTTTCTAATAATCTTCATCATCAGATGGGAACTAGCCATTTATGGATATTTATCCCATAATACACATAATTCAAAGGTCCTACCTTCTAAATGTAACCTCATGAATAGTTCCTATAAATTCATGTTGATAGTGCCAAAGTGGTGAGCCAATATACTCCTAAAATAATTTCATCTCCTCTCATGGGAATAAAAAACATAGGGGAATCTAACAAGTATTCTCCCATAACAATATTGATGTATGTCAAGTTACAAAATAGTTGGTTATACCACTATTTATAATCATGACCTAAAATTCTGGAGCTATGTAAATTAAATAGTTCAAATGAGTATCCAACTTACTATTTATGAATTTATGTGTACTCTTAGATTAAATTAACATAATAATTTTATATTTCTTCAATAAACCCACCACCTTAAGAGTTTTAGGAGTATTAATGTCTGAAAGTGTATGATAGGAAATAATAGATTGATAATATCCATATTCATCCTCAAGTTATTTCAAACTTACCCCTAAAGCCTCATCATCTTCTTCTTCCTCATTGAAAACTTAAATGTAAAAAAAAAATTCATCACATCAATGTCCTTTGCTCCATTTTATATTGTAGCCAAAACACAAACTTTTTGCATGTTTTTCTTCAATTTGTTGAAGGGTCAATCTGGTAGGCTACAAAATTGATGGTGATGGGAAAGTACATTCATGGAAATTAATTAAATGTATTAATATGATTAGCTCTTTTTTATTAGATATGCATTCCATTGGTATGTATTTAAATGAAATAACAAGATTAAACATGTGTACCTCCAATTGAATGTTATCATTTATGCCACCCAAAAATAGTTATGTCAAGTCAAATTTCCCTCAGTGATGACCACCACATGTAAGGATAGATTTTGAAATTAATGAATGTAATCCTTTATAGTAAAATTTTTATGAAACTTAAATAGATAGTTATAGTATTTTTTAGATACATTATTGTGATAGTGGTGCTACAAATCCTTATAAAATATTGAGAATGAAAATAGGACACCCTTATTTTTATTTTGAGCACACAACTAGTGATACCAAATGAACTAATCAGGTTGTAGATTCAAAGATTTGATAACCACATTTTATGAATAATAAGTCTAATGTATATCAAATAAATTTTAAATTTGAGTAATCCATTTGAGCATATCCTTATCATAAAACTTGTGTAAGTCCACTTTTGGTAACACCAAATTCAACCCTCGATTGGTGCTAGAATTATTTGGATTGGGAGACCCAAATTAGAGTGGTGGAGATTTATTTTAAAAGGATAAACAAAAAGGTTGGCTAATTTTCCAATTAGTTTATACAATTTATACCTCAATCCATTCATCTTTCCTCTCATCCCCATGACTTTCCCTTAAACCACATGAAGATCATCTTTTTGTACCATGCCATGTAACTCTAATTGAATTTGTTGAAACACCAATAAAATAATTTAATATAAAATCCTATACTTCATGTCATCTTGGTGAAGATTTTTAGGCATTATTTTCCCTTTCCTACATCCATGAGTGTTAGGACCTACTATGTATAAACCCTATGAGGGTTTCATCCCACCCTAAAAAAAATGTATTAGTAGATGATACCCTTGTGATCACCTTGACAAGAAAAATCTTAAAAATGATAATGTGTACAAGGATTAAAAAATTTAGAACAAAAAAGTGTATCAGTATAATATACCATTGTGATCATCTTGCAAACATAAATCCAACACCTATTAATTTACACAAGGTTAAAAAAATAGACTTTTTTTCAATTTTTTTTAATTCTTTTTTTGTAAAAAAATCCATGAAAAAAACTATGATGATGAAAAAATCAATTCTTTCTAGATCATAAGTTATTTTTTTTTGGCCTACTAGTGCTCAAGATGCTAGATCTAAAAAAAATTGAGCACATAAACTTACCTAAATTAAAGCTTTGATACCAATTATTATGAAATTAATTTGATGATTTGAAATAATAGAATAATATATCACATAATTAGGAACATAATAAGTAGATCTAAAAAAAATTGGTAAAAGAACAAAATACTTGAATATTATGACTAAGCCATTTTGAGGTGGAAACCTCCATAATAGTACAATCATAACAAAATTCATAATATGATTCTCTGGGAATAATTACTAACTCTTATATATAGTCTAATTATCCATGGTTACTCTATAGGCTAACCTAATAAGAACATAGATAAATGTGATAATAATATAAAAGAGGTATCTATGCCATAAGTCAGCCACACATGTCCCTAGAGATGCCATAGGATAAGGGCATAGTAATGCTCCTAGGCCCAATCTTAAAATAATGTAATCAAGCCAATGTCCAATCCACTTGAATATGATATCATGTGAATATCATGATACAATTAATCTAATACTAGGGGGACATGTAAAATAAGTGGTCAAATCTAACATATCTCATAACATTCCTATCAGGTCATTCTATAAAAATTGACCACTCTTGTTAGCTACTAAGAGAGCATTGACAATAACCATAAAAATCATGAAATCTCTAGGCACTGATCCCTATTATGTTGGTAGAAGAGGATCCTTTCCCTATCCCTATATTGGTACTAATTCCTATCCTTATCTCACATCCCCTCCTAATGTTATTGTTGATAATAATCCATCATTACCCCCTCCAAAAATGACATCTGATTGAAATGATATGTCTTTATGGCATTAATGACAATGGCCCCACCCTCAATCATAATGTTTTTAATACCAATAAAATTCTCTAAAATTGATAGCCTACCATGTTGCATCTAATAGATCCTTAGACCTCAAATTAGTAGCCTTAAAATATACCACACAACCTCAAGAATCATTATGTCATTGCCTATTAGAATGTGGAAGGTAGACATCTTAAACTGATAACACTTGGCTAGCACTAACAAATAAGCTCTACCATCTTGAATCATTGGCATTTATGCCACATGAGGTATCCCAACCATCTATAAAAATGCATCCATCTCCTTGGTCATGATGTCAAGATAGAATAATAATCATGATGCCTCTTATTCACTGTCATGACCTCACTCACTCCTACATATCACAAAACAAGTTAATTCTACTTCATTTGTTTTTATCTATTTTTATAAATTGATAAATATTAACACATCTTTCTAATTTTTTACTTAACCATTTATTAGTATAGACTAATTAATTTTGTCTTCTAATTGCCTCCATTTACCTTTAGGTAATCTTGCTAATTTTTGGTGATCTCACCATTTCATAGGGCATTCCCACATTTTTATAGGACATTCCCATCATAATCTCTAATTTATTGGTGATATCATCATATTTAGTCTAGATCATTATTTAGAAAGGCATTCTCACAGATTGATAGGCTGATCCCACTATTTATAAGGCTCACTATTTTTGATGATTTTTACCTAAAATAGTGATCTCTCTATTTAATAAATATTTTTTCCATTGAAGTTATTTTGTGTTCAAAATTACACCCTCACTATCTGGCACTTTCCAATTTTTTTGGAGATATGACTTAATCAGTGACAACCTCATCATTAGACTAATGATATCATTGTTTGCATGAGAAACCTACCATTTTAGTTTTTTTAAATTACAATTTCACCGATCCATATATTTTTAATGAGCATTAAATTCTATTAATTATTAAATTAACCAATAAAATTACTTACCAATGCCTCACTCCCTACTAATCACCAATAATCTCTCAGTCTCTCACTAAGATGCTTATGATGTGGAATGTGTGCCTTTTTCTTCACTCCTCTTATTCAAAAATATAGAGATCAAAATTTCAAAAGGGGGAAGGTGAAAATGATTTTTTATTAATAAGCACACAAAAAAAAAGATTTGGTACAATGTTAATCATATAAAAAATGGGTAGAAAAGTCACACCCCATAATAAAAATCAAACCAAGGGTTAAAATACCCTAGGACAAATCAATAAAGTGGTAAAAAAAGATCATACCCACAAAAAATTACATCACATTAGGAATTGCTAGTAACATAGAGAAATCAAGGTATAAATAAAAATAATGAGAACATTTAATCAATAATAACAAACATGGATGTTGAGGGAGGTGGAAGAGACACTGTACCCTAATGGTTATCACCCATCCTCCTATGATAAGAAGATTTTCATCAATAGGTAAGGGCTCCCAACCAGTGTTTTACTAAGATTCCAAAGTCTCATTTTGATTTATTTTAGGAGAAATATTTATATCTAGGCATGGAAATTTTCCTTGGGGAGGCAAACCCTAGCCTTTAATATCACCATCTTAGGATGGGGGAGGAGATCCCTAACCCTACCATCACCTCCAAATCTAGATGAGCTGCTTGGGCCACCATGATAGGGATAAGACTAGTGAGGTCATGACCATCATAGAGAGTGACTCCTGAATCCATTTCCAATATGTCCCATGCCCTCATTTGCAAGGGGTGAAAGACGCCATGGGGTTTAGGAGGTTCCTAATTGACTTTACATGGATCATTTCCATAATGATCAAATAAACAATATAGGTGGTTAAGTTATGGATAGACCTTGTCTATTTGGATTTGTATCTAAAGAGTAACATTAGAGAAAATAATTATTTTGTTAGAAATAGAAAAATTATGTTTTCAACTCTTCATGATTAAAACGAGCATAATTTCTAGCTTTTCATATTTGAAACAAAAATTTAGCATGAAATATCTATCAACAAATTATATTTTTTAGGCAATAAAATCAAGTCCCCCAAGACATCCATCTTCCATATGAATAATTTAGGATAAAATGGATGGAAAATGGAATGTATCCAGTGCCACATAGATTATCTATGTGGGAAAAACCAAGAAAGGTGCTTAATAGACTTTGGTTGTTGACAAGCTGGGTAGATGGGGTTGGGTACACCTATATGCTTAAGTCAATTTCCCAAAGGCATACCCTAGTAGAAAAGGCACCATAACAAATGAGTTTTTTTGGATTGATAGAATCAGACCATACCATGTTAAATTGATTAGCCCAAATACCATATCTAGAATGAAGATTCCATGTAATATTGAGCATATAAATTGGAATATGTTATGGATTAATTAAATGATATCCTAGTCAATGAGAATATTAGGTGAAAGGAGTGGCCATAGACCAATGCCAATCCTTCCACCAAGAAATATGAGAATTAACTCCAATTATATGCAAATACTCATCAAGTATGGATCCTTGAGTTTCTAAAATAACCTATACATCTAATTTTATTAAATTATATTTATTTTGAATTTATTACCAAGTGATCCAAACCCTATTCTCTTTATGAAAAATATCATTGATAACCTTCACAACTTTTCTAAAAAGGCTAACCTAGGGACTAAAGCAAAGTGAATGTTGTGAAAATTTAGGGACTAAGAATTAATGGAGAGACCATTCTTAAATCCTTCACCTACCCAATTAAGGTGACGCTTAAGAATCTCCAATTCCTTCCATAAACTTTAAATTGTAAAGGAGCTCTTAAGTTTAATAGGCACTAGAGTGATGAGTAAGGATTGAAGTCCCAGGTCTTACCAAGCCTTTCTACCACATGGAAGTTCTTTAGAGATACAATGGTATACAAGCACATTCTGGGATTCATCCCTAGAATGACCTTAGATAATCCATTTGGCACCAAGACCAAGTCTTTAAAATTTAATAGTGAGGAGTCCCAGTACCCTAGCTTCCTTTAGACAACAACAAATGTTCTAGGCAAATCTATGGAAGCCTGTCCCTAAAAATTAACCCAAATAAATTATTCTAAAATATTTTATAATTATTTGTAGGAATAATTAGAAGGGTCCCAACATGAGTAATAATATACATATATATCTTCCAAAACTTTAGAAGTAGATTTAAAATTTGCCAGGAAGAGAAAGAGGCTTAGTGATCTAAAATGATATCATTTTTCAACACTTTACACCACATAGGACCATAAGTTAGATGGAAAATATTGAAAGGAAAATTAATGATAATAAAAATAAACCACACTCTTGGTATAATCTATTGCCATTATTATTCCTCAAGCCAAGGAGATTTGGGGCCCAGGAATTGTCTATAACACTAGGCCTTCCTTTATTGAATAAAAGACCCCAAAACCAAATAAAATGTGTAGAAATTCCATGGAATTTATAATAGATTCTTCTTCCTCTTCGAGATTAAGAAAATATTCATCCATGAAATGATCATTTAAAACTTTTCTATCATAGTGAGGGAGGGAGATACCTTTCACTAGACCCTTGGAAACATAGTTAGCTAGAAAGTACCTAAATTATTCTACTATAATCACATATAAAGGAGGGGATAAATGGCATCCTTTCCAAATATAATGATGAAGTTCAAAATGAGTATAATAGGTGCCATTTATAGTGATAAAATCCCTCAAATCCTAAAAAATCATATTAAAGTTTGAATAAATTTGGGGCCAAAACCAAGTGCCTACAACATGGCTAGAATGAATGGCCACTCAATGTGATCATAAGATTTCTAGAAATAATAATTAAAAAATACATATTTTTTATTATAAATCTTCTCACATTTCATACCTTCCTAGATAACAATGACATCATCTAGAATGAACTTGTTTTATATGAAGCCTATTTGCTCACTCCTAACAATTAATGATAGAAAGTGCTTCACCCTAAGAGCTAGAGATTTAGCGATAATCTTATATGTGATATTGAATAAATTAATAGGCCTCTAATTTATGATAATTTAAGGATCACCAACCTTGGTAATAAACTTGATGTTACCCTAATTAATAAGGGTTCCTAAGGAGTTGGTTATAATAGCTTCAGAATACACCTGATAAAGATCAAGACCAAAAGTGTCCCAAATATTTTGATAAAAATCACAAAAAAAACATCAATTCTTGGAGATTTTTATATTTCCATATAATTAACAACCTCATAGAGGTCACTGAGATATAAGGGCTTATCATATGCAACTCTTTGAGAGTGGGAGACTTTGTAGGGAACAACCTAGAGACATTGAAGGAGAGTCACTCCATTTTTGGAGAAGAAGTTTATGACAAGAAAGCATCATGATAATGATGAACAAATCCCTACATAATTTTAACAAGTTTTATAAGTCTTATGTTTCCTTATTTAACAACTTTTATTCTATCAACAACTCTCTTAGAGTGGAGGAGGGCAAAAAAATCCTTAGAAACCTTGTCACCCAATTTTAATTGGTATATACAAGCTCTTATTTGAGCTCCATTATCTTTGTGTGATTCCTAAATTTATACATTATGTATCCATTATGCCACTTGAGTTTGAAAGTGGACATGAAAAGGTGCCTAATTCAATTCCTATGAGGCTTAGATATACTCATGATTTGTAGCATTATGAAAAAGCCATATAAAAATGTCTAATTGTTTTCCATAGATTTAAAGAAAGGTAGAAGTGTGAGAAAGATCATCATATCACCATTTTATCCAAAAAATGCCTCCCTCTAGATAGGGTATTAAGTTAATTTTTTTGAAAATATGCCCTACCGTTACTTCATGCTTGAGGTGGGAAGTATTGAGATATAATTTTATGGAGGCAAGTTTAACTTGAGGATAAGTCCATTCAAACTTAAAGAAAATAGGATGATGATCTAAGATAAGGGTATTAGGAATGATTGACACTGGTCTATCCTAGAATGGATCAAAATAGAAAAGATCTTGTGCAGCTAAAAAATCTCTATCGAGGCACTAAATCACCCAATCTTCTCCTTATCAAAAGTTACAATAGGTGATCTGGTAGGATTTTGAATCCTTCCTCTAATGATTGTTGGGATCAAATACCCTGAGCTTTTTACACATATAAAACCATGATTCATGCTCACCATCACACCACCACATTGGATGGCATCCTTATTTATCCTTTACTGACTTTACCATGTTAAATTCACCAAAAAGGATCCAATTAACATCCAAGAAAGATTTGGATATCCACTTCCAAAATGCAACCCAATCCATAACATCATTGAAGGTGTATAAATTGACCAACCTAATAATGCAATTATTAAAGTTAAAAAGGGTCCACACCACCAGATAGATGGGTTATGAACCCCATGAAATAATATTCTTAGTGAGATATAGAGACAAAAAATGATGGCCCCATGACACCCAATGTCATGCCCAATGTCCCTAGGCTAGATGATTTGTGTTGCATTTTACAACAAGAAACTAAAAATCTTGACCTCTTGTAAACAACTAATTTTCATGTTGTAAAAAAATTGGAAATTTTTCCTAACTACAAAATTACATGATATATCAGTAAAACCTATAACATTCCAAGAGTACATAATCATTGGGTAGGATCAAGGTGCATATCATTCTCTTATGTGAGACTTTCTAGAGTAAAAAACTTATTATACACATGTTTGTTGGGCATCTAATCAATCATTACAAATGTCTATCACTTTTTTTCTATATAATATTCCTCTTCAAGTGATGGAGAGGGGACACAAGAGCACCAAAATAATCTTTTTTGGTCCAAGGTGACTAGGCTCCTTTCTTCCTCTGGGGCACTCACCCTAGGAGAGGGTTGTGACCATGGTGCTAAAGGTGACATCTCAATCAACAATGACATTGTATGAAGTGTACACATAAGAGGATGAGAATATTTGGTAGTCAAGGAATATTTACCAATATAATTAAAATTATAATTATTTTTAGTAGGTCTGAATGAATAATTTTGTGGTCTACCACCACTGTTGGGAGAGTTGTTTTTTTTTGGTGATGGTAGTCCAACTATCATTGTTTCCATTCTAAGATTTGGCTTTAGATCCACATTTTTATTTAGGAGAATGGGATGTTTTTATCATCATAGGGAACTATTAGATCATGTGTTATAAGTAATAGCACTAAAAATAAGTATTCAGTAGATTAATATATAAGACACATTGAGAAAATTGGTTAGAGCCAATTTGTATGTTAATAGAATTTGTCAAATAATGGGATAGATCCACTTCCACACAAATTATCTTTTAAGTATGAGACATAAATAATTTAGTCTTCTCATGGAATATGAAACACCCTATGTGATTTATAATATGATCTATAAAACCCAATAGGGGGAGATGTAAGACAAAAAATTCAACCCATACATGGAATTTTAGTTACTTGATATGAGATGTGAAAGTCTCAATTATATTGAGAAAACATAACCAAAGTGTTGATAATGAACCAAGGACCATGATTGATAATAAATTTATAGTTATTTGGGTTACAAAATCAAAACAAAAAATCCCTTTGTAATGTTTTAGACTCCTTCAAGTTTCATAGCATGGCCTTGCCAATGGTTGTGAACTCATTATTTCAAAAGCTTCTTTGGGGGGACTCAACTATAAAAATAAGAAATAAAAGTAAAACTATCAAAGAAATGATAAGATTTGTAAAATTTGTGTACACCAAATATAATTGTTGGAATTTTTCTCTCAAAATCCAAATGTCAACCCCTATAGTAAAAAACATTCACGAGAATCCCTCTAGGTTTGTATT
Source organism: Torreya grandis (assembly GCA_037957365.1). Classification (NCBI taxonomy): domain Eukaryota; kingdom Viridiplantae; phylum Streptophyta; class Pinopsida; order Cupressales; family Taxaceae; genus Torreya; species Torreya grandis. Next base: position 606,509 of record JARHVA010003465.1, on the reverse strand, counting down.
TTGTGTCTAAAATTGGTCTTGGTCTTATGAATGTATTTTGAAGATCTTTTAATCTTGTTAAGAGAATCACACTTATGTTAAAACCTACTAAGAAGATAATTATGTATCATGGATGTCTTGGGTCCTTTGGTTTATGTACTAGGTCCTCATGATGACCCTTGAGTGAGAAAGAGAGTGGTAAAATTATTTGGAGGTTTAGTAGGATGGTCTAAACTATGTTTGACAAGATTAATGATCTTTTGAAAAAGTTAAGGTAGTTTTGAAAGGTTAAATTTTCTAATTTTTATGGCTTTAGGCCTGTCTAATCCATTTCAAGAAGTGATATCTTTGCCAATAGGATGTATGGGTGTAAAACCTTGTCAAAAGTCATAGTATTAAGTTTTAATGATGTTTTCAATGTCATTCTTAATGGTCTATTGACTCAAATAATTAAAAACCTTTATGAACCCCTAAAGTCATCAATCACCTTTTGAAAACCTATTGTATTAGAGAAAATGGATTGAAAATATTTGTAAGGGGTAATTTTTCAAATGTCTCATTATTTAATAAAGGTCTTGAAATATTTCCATAGCCATTATAAAACCATCACTAGGCATTTTCACATCATAAAGGTCTAATTTAGGTGTAAAACCTACCTCTTACTAATCAATTGGGTCACACACATGGGAAGAGTGTGTATTTCCAACTCCCCCCACCATAACACTAGTTTTAAAATATAATTTAACTCATGTTTTCCCTCCCTCAAACCTCCAATGGCATCCCAAGGTCAAAATTTTGAAGAAATGCAAAAAAATAGGGTTCTCAAATGTTTTAATAGGTTATACAAACTTATAAAATAAGGTAAATATAGAGGGGGATCAAATATTATAGATTATCTCATGTAATATGTTTGGGAGAAGTTTCATTATTAGTTAATGTCAAATAAGCCATAAAATAACCTTTTCTCTCCATCGAGCTTTTTGGGAGCCTAAGAAAGCTTTTAGGTTTATAGATGGTATAGGCATGAGAGAGAAGATAAGGATCTCAAACTTTTGGGAAATGAAGGGAGTCCCTTGACATTATTATTCATGTAATTTTTATACAAATCCATGCCCTATACTTTATGAACAAATATTCTTCATCTATGTAAGGGTAAAGAAGTGCAATGGTTTTGATGCATATTTGAGGTGGTTTTTTTTAATAATCACTTGGTGTATTTTCTCAAGGTCCTCATAGACCATATACATCACCCTCAAACCATAGTTCTCATGTGTGGGTGTGTGAGATAAATAAACTCTCCAAGTCTCATCCATTTATACACTACAATTTGGTTTATCAGGTTGTAGGAACTTTTAGTGTGTGAGTATAGAAGTGTTGGTGTTTTTATGTTCTATTATGAGTTCCTTGAGTCATTTCAGACATCCTATGTCTTCTAAATCACTCATAAAATCCACCATCAAGCCAATCAACCTTTTAATCCCTACTTCATTATGACTATGATGAGTAATGTGTGACCTTATTTACATGAATAAATTAGGGTAGTTGTATAATGTCCTTAAGTTTATTAAAGATACAAATTATTCATATTTTTTATTAATACTCTACCCCATGTACGTCACTACCTACCACCCACTCCCCTATGCTTAGACCACTCTAAATTCATAATTATTGTCAAATAGACTTCATAAATTCATAACTAGCTATTAGGATGGGGTATATAAGGTTGAGAGACTCTAGTAAGGAGTCATATGAGCCTATGAGAAGAATAAAAATGGAAAGTATGGTAAAAAATATGATCAACACCCTTAATCACCTCAGATATGCCAACTCGGTCAAACCCTTTGAACATGCTCAAGATTATGATAGCAAACTTAAGGAATGTGGAGAAGATTTTGATGATTATTTAGGATTGAGGAGATTCTAAAGGATAAAATAATAATGATAATTAAAATGATATGTGATCCTCTTCAATAAATAATGAAACACTAATCTTTACTCAAAGATGAACACATACAATCTAGGCCTAAAAATGTAATCTACAAGCTGATTGTAAGTGAGGAAAGATTTGGGAAATAAACCCTATTTAGAGGGTGAAGAAGAGAATGAAGGGATAAAAAACATAGTGAGTTCACTAAATAATTATTAAGGGTCAATGATGGGATGAGAAATTTAAAAATAATTAAGGGTTCATGCTTGCATCCAATTAGCTAAAGATCACCTATAGGCTAGCTATTAGAAGTAGGATATATTAGATGAATAATTCATCTTGTTTCCAAAGACATGAGGTGCTAAAATTTAAAAATAATCCATGAGGAGGATGATTTATGATATATAAGTGATATATAATGGTCATATAGGTAGAGTTATTATATATGACCTTCTCACATAGTCATGGTTCAAGACTACCACCTATAGGTAGGATATTGGGTTTTAGTATGAAATATTATGGAGCATGCTTGGCAGAGAAAGTGAAAAGACATAGGGAAATTTTTATATTACATCTAAAATTCCTATCCTCCCTTGATTTCTTGACTCATTGAATGAAATAAAGACCTTGATAGTTTTCCCATTTTTGACCTATACCAGGCAGTTATAGACATAACTATGGAAAAAAGGGAATCTATAAGTTTTAGTGATTAAATGGGTTAGAAACACTTAATGGAGTAATAAATAAGATGTAAAAGATGTTTTTAAATAATAAGAGGCTTAGATTGGTAAAAAGAGCTTTAATAACCTATTAGGCCTAAAGATAGATATATACAATACCATTCTTTGAGGTTGAAGGCACTTATATATTTTGGTAGTTGTTGGGTATGAAGACACTTGAAAGGGAAGGGAGGGAGGTTAAATAGAGGTTCTATAAGAATTATAATATCAAATTGAGTAGAGGAATTCTCAACTAAACATTGTGGTCTACTCAGGCTTATCAACCCTAATTAGTCCTAAGTGAGCCCTTATTGTCAAGATCAAAAGTAGTAAGATTAGGGTGTATAACCCTACAACCAAGAGAAACATGAATGTTAAGAAAGTATCCATAATTTTATATATAAAATTATCTCATCATCATATTAGTCTACTTCAGTCCTCAGATGGACAAAAGAATTTTAAGTCTTATTAGGCCTAATAGGCTTAAAAGGGCCTAAATAGGTTTGTGTTGAAATTAGAGATTTATACATATTTGAGGGATGATGGAAGGTTGAAATAAATTTGGGGACATTAATAATAATAATATAAATTATTATTGAGTGTTTATACTCCCAAATAAGGTAAACAAGGGACTAAACAAAGCCACTAGGGCTATAAAAGCTTGATTGCCAAGAAACCCTATGCAAGAAAGATGAAGGTATACATGAAACAAATTAAGAAGAAGGTATTAGGTAAGAAAAGGTTGATAAATTAAAGGAATAATATAGAGTTATAACTCCATCAACACTACAACAAAAGGAGATAAGTTCCTACTCATACCCTAAACCCCAGGCACTCTCAGGCTCATAAGTAAAACTCTAACACTAAAGCAGAATCATAATAATATGGGACTAAGATAGTAGTTTAGATGGCTAGAGTAAAATATAGAGGATGGGTAAAATAAATATAAAATTGATTTGATGATGTGTAATCCCCTAAAAATAATTACATATCACCTCACATCCATGACACTTAGGTTAGGCCTATTAGGCCTAAAAATCACTCTTGGGGCCTCAAACCCCATGCTTACCTCAGTGGAATAACCAAATTCAAAAATATAATAAAAGACCATGAGAAGGTGTGGGAGGATGGTACATGACCTAAAAGGTTGTTTGAAGTAGGGGAATGTGAAAATATGGCCATTTCAATCTCAATAAGCTCCTCGAGCTACCACAATCCTAGACAGTCAACTCAAGATATCTTATCAAGTTTACATGTCACTCATATCATAAGGTCTCACGGAAAATTATATTGAGATAATTTGGGAACCCATATTTTATTGAAATCCATGAAAGAGTGACTTTGATTGAGGGTCCTCAATTTATGAATGAATGTTAATAAGTTGGGCTACACAAACTGCCTACAAAAATCTCAACATTCACCAAATTACAATCACATATCTCCAAAAAAGATGCATGGGACCCTAATATTTTTATAATTTTTGGGGAGGTATATATAATAAACATACATGACCATAAGTTTGGGATAGGAGGTCATATCTTTATGAACCATTTCTAAGATGGTAGACCTCCAAAACCCTACTTAAACCCTAGTAATGACCCAATTGAGAAGATGATAAATAATTAGCATCCAATTGAAATTTAATGACCCTAAAAAAACTTTAAACATATATCCCTATTATAATATATCTTGATAATGGTACTTAGTTATACATACACTATATGAAATTGTCAAAAAAGGGTACTTTTCAATATTTTATGATAATTATAGGGTGTAGAGTGGTTTGTAAAGTTTTCAATAATTTTAAAATTTGGTTTAATACTTATTTTATCTCTTATAATCCTAATATTTCCAATAATATACCTATAAATGCCTCTGTAAGTATCCCCCAAATAGCCAGTCTACAGATGTGAAGGAGAAGGTGACCTAATCACCTATTTTGGAAAAATTGCAGGTGTCTATTACTTGATAAAGCTTATTCCATGGTATAAACATGTTATTAAAGATTTAAAAAATCCTATTCACCTTCTCTAAGGTTTATATTCAAGTCTATTATCATCCATCAACATATAGATAAGCAATTAGGCCTAATAGGCCTAGTAGACCTAATTGGTTAATAAAGAGAGTTTTAGAATGGAGTACATAGGATATTGGGAGATTTAATGAAGGGTAATTACCATTATAAATAATAATGGAGGTGAGATAAGCACTTCTCATATCCATTATGAAAGAGAGGGCAGTTATCAATCTTGGTCAACATGCCCAAAAGGAAAGATGGGATGTTAGATGCTTCATGGAGATTTAATTAAGCCATTATCATGTTTTTAATTATCAAGAGAGAGAGAGTTATTTAATATTTTTGTCATGGATATGCTTTTTTGGAAGTCAACTACAATCCCACCACTTCATCTCAATGCCTAGTATCTCATTCAAGATTATCAATTTGGAGGCCAATGTATGGAGGGAATTAGAAAGACTATTTGTACCTATAGTATGAATTGAATATGGTTATTTATTATCTATTAATCTCATATCCATGCCATTATCCTTATTTTTATATTTTGAATCTACTATATATTCAAGTTTCAAGGCCTTAATTTTTATCCCTCAACTATGTATGAGGAAACTCTACCTAGTTTTGTACTTGATGAACCTATTAGACTAATGAATATACTAGTATATATCATTCATGAGGATATATAGTGTGTTTATACTTATTTTTATTTTCATATGTAATTAATTTATCTCACTTGTAGGTCCTTGCTCAATTAAATAAAAATAAGGTGTCTTATACAGGTTATGTGGTGTGTAAAAGTGTTGTTGATGGAGTTTGAGATGTGATCTAATTGGTAAGAGCCTCATATCAGACCTTCCTTTCATGAAATTATTACTATATCTACGTAATATAACCTCTACATGAAACACTTTTTCATAGGAACTTTTGAAGATGGTTGTCTAATTGCTTGTTTAATTTACTAGTGTTATTAAGAGTCCAAATTGAGTGGATAAATGATCATATTGGTGCATCACCACCACTTAGAGTATATTTATTTTATGCACTTCCCATATATTTTCACCTTGAAAACAATAAGTTTTATTTAAATAATCCCAAAAAAATTCACCAAGGGATCTAGCCCCTTAATCTAGAGGTTTGGTCTAATGATAAAATCACCCATAGCCTTTAGGCCATTCCCATATTAGTCCAACCTTGAAGGTAGGCATAAAACCGTCCTTAAAAGGGTTCAAGTTGGAGTTATAATAGTTATCACACACCTATTGGGATGGATTTAAGCATTGGATCACTTACTTGTAACCTTGTAATCATCTTAAGTAGTTTTAAGCACTTGAGTAGCATATTACTAGTCAAACTTTATATTGAAAGGTATAACAAGTCATCATATCATAGGTAATACAATTTTTTTTTCATGGTTTAAATTATTATGCATTTGCCTCATCATGATTTATGGCTACCTATGGGGCTAAATTCTATCAATTGCCTCATTATTGGTAGCCTTATGACCCACATCAACTCCATTATGACCCCTATCAACCTTATACTAACCCTTATCAACCCTATAATGAGACTCTTTATTTATAATATTATCAAAATCATTGTGAACTCCTCCACCTCCTCATCATCACTCTTATCCTCCTAATCAATCATGACAATAACCTATTGTAACTTATGGTCAACTTAAACCAAGAAAAGATGATTTGAGCTTGGAGATTGAAAAGCGAAAGGAGGAAAGAGATAGGTTGAAGGAATGTCTTAGGAAACATAAGGATTTAAAACACCAAGACCTTGTCTATCATCAAAATTTCCTTGAAAAATAGGATAAAATAACCAAATTAATCATTCAATCTCCTTTTCTTACCTCTTTGATCATTGGAAACTTCTTGGTCCATAATTTCTTGATTGATGCTTAGGAAAGTAGTATATTCATCCATAAGATAGTGGATGAAAAATTTAATTTAGTGTATGAGAATACCTCTAACCTTGAATTATACTATAATTGATCTCCTATAAGGATATTTTTCCTTATCAAAAGCCTACAACTTACCTATCATGCTTACCCCAAGATCTCAATTATATAAGACATCATTGTTGTAGTCTTGTCACTTGGTTTTACCCTATATTTTTCTAGTGACTTTATGGCCAAAATTGGGGGATACTTATCCTTGAATTTATATTTCATGGTATCTAAGTTTTGGTATGATATAGGAGTCATAATCAGACCTAGGCCACTCTTCAAGTTTAATATTGAGTCCTACATACTAAACACCTCAATAGGAGATTGTAATCCAACCCTACCCTTAATCAGCATCTATGTGTTCTATATCCCCTTCAATATCCACCCATGCCCTCTCAATAACCTATAATAAATTCATATTGGATGTATTCATGGGCTAGAACACCATATAATGTTATGCATGCCCTTGAAAGAGAACCTTGTTCTATGCATATTCACAGTAAAAAAAAAGAGAAAGGTATAGAATCTAGTTCAGGAGATGTCTTAGTTTTTCTAAGTTCCTCATTAGTACTCCATACTAAATCCCTTCATGAGGATCAAGATACATCTTAGTTTAAAAATAAATTTAATAACTCAAGAAGAAGAGTGTGGTCTCCAAGATTGATGATCCTAAAGATCTAAGTTTGAAAAGCACCTTAGTAGTTGTTAATCAAGCCAATGAAATACTTTTCCCTCCCACCCTTTCCTCTTGTGAAGAGGATCCAAGTACATTAAAAGTATACTTTAATCATACAAGTATGGGGAGTAATTTTATAAAGACTAATTATTGAGATGGCAATAATTAAATAGTGTTATCATGTTGTAGCTACAACTAAGTTTTAATATCACTTTGAAGAGGAAACTTAAAGCATATATGAAGAGGGGATCCCTATTAGTACCTCATTCATCCTATTAGATAAAAATTTGAACGTGAAATGAAGTTGGATGACATGAAATAGTCATAATGGCATGATAATTAAGTAGAAGAAGACAAAACATATTTAATGTATCCTCTAGGATACAATCATGGGAATAAATTACATGAGACCATTATTAAATTTGAGAAGATTTTAATGGAGTTAGATAATCATTGTTAGTAGTTTCACCATGAGTTCTTAAGTGAAATTGATTAACTCAATATGGTAGCTTGGAATGGTGGAGTAGGATAGTAGATTGAGGTCTCCAATGAAGGAGGTAATTCAGGTTTAGAATAATTAAGATAAGATGAGATAGAGCTAGAATGGATTAAATATTTCCCATTGTCCATAAAAGATGAGGATGACCAATTTATATCTAACCATGAGTCTTTTTATGAATCTTTTAAAGAGTTGGTAATACCTGATCAATATATTTTTTCATAAGTGAATGGTAAGGAACTCCATGTATTTTCAATTGATCGTGAATATATGGAATTTTGGGAGGATGTACAGAAAATTTGTTTAAGTTTAGATAGTTCATCTCTACCCCATGAGGATCTTGATAAAGGTCTTGAAAATAACATTATGGTAGCTACTTATTCTAAGTCTCATGAATCAAAGAGAGTTTAATGGAATGTGGAAGCCATGTTTGTATACCCATTAGGAAGATAAAGGCCTAGACAAACCACAATCTCAAAAGGATTAGGATGAAGACATTAATCAATGCTTAATAATTGAGTTATCAAGGAAATCATTTCATGAGGACATGATAAATTAGGAGTAGCTCATAACTAAGGTATAATTGGCATTGATCATGCAAAGAAGATAAGTGTGGAATGAGTATGATTGGGTGCTTAGCTCACCTAGCCAATTGATGCACATGGGGATGGAGCTACAAGGTCCACCTACTTTCCCAAGAATCCATAAACATGGTAAATCCCATAACTATAAGTGGGAGTCCTTATATAGTGAATAATACCTAATTAGACTTAAATAAAAACATGGAAATTAGACCTCACGGTGCCATAGTGATGAAAAAAAGTTTTCCATTTGATCTTGGGGGAATTTTTTTATCTTTAGTTAGTTATTTTTAGTGTTTAGTTTCTTGTTTTAATAATTAGTCAATAAAAGTTTAGTTTTCTACCATGTTCATTAGTTGTCTTTCATTGTTTATTCTTAGGTTTAGGTGTTGTGTGATTTGGTGTCCCTTGTGTGTCTTTTGATTAATATTGTAGACCTAAGAGGTTTCATAAAGTACTAGGTCTCTTTGGAAGTCCAAGAGTGGTCATACAAGTCATCATGTCATTTATGGGTCATCATTATCATGAATATATTCTAGGTTCTCTTGACTAGTAGGCTAGTCACCCCTAAGAGTCACCAAAAATGTTGGAATTTTGGCCTCAGAAGCCAAATATCAACCTATATAGTAAAAGCCTTCCATGATAATCCCTCTAGGTTTGTCTTTGGAGTCTAAAATTGGTCATGGTCTTATGAATTTATTTTGAAGGTCTTTTAATCTTATTAACAGTATCACATTTGTGTTGAAACCTACTAAAAAGATCATTATGTATCATGGATATCTTGGGTCTTTGGTTGATGTACTAGGTCCTCATGATGACCCTTGAGTGAGTAAGAGAGTGGTAAGGTTTTTTAGAGGTTTAGTAAGATGGTGTAAACTATGTCTAACAAGATTAAGGATCTTTTGACAAAGGTAAGGTAGTTCAAAAAGTTTAAGGTTTCCAATTCTTATGGTTTTAGGCTTGTCTAAGCCATTTTAAGAAAGGAAAGCTTTACCCATAGGATTTAGGGGTTTATAACCTTTTCAAAAGTCATAGTATTAATGTTTAATGATGTTTTTAGTGTCGTTATTAATGGTCTATTCACTCAAATAGCTCCAAACCTTCATGAACCCCTAAAGTCATCAAGCACCTTTTAAAAACCTACCGTATTGGTCAAAATGGATTGAACAAATTTATAAGGGTTAATTTTTAAAATTTCTCATTATTTAATAAAGGTCGTGAAAGGGTTCCATAGCCATTATAAAACCAACACTAGGCTTTTTCACATCATAAAGGGCTAGTTTATGGGTAAAACCCACCTCCTTCTAGTCAATTAGGTCCCACAAATGGGAATACTGTGCCTTTAAAAATCACATTGCCATACCACCAGTTTTAAAATATAATTTAACTCATTTTCCCCCTCTTTTTACTCTCCAATTGCATCCCAAGGTTAAAATTTTGAAGAAATGCAAAAAAAATAAGGTTTTTAGGTTTTTTTATAGGTTGTACAGACTTGTATGATTAGTGTTATACAAAGGGAGGTTAAATATTGCATATTATATCATGTCATATGTTTGGGAGAAGTTTCATGATCAGAGGATGTCAAATAGGCCAAAAAATAACCTTCTCTCTCCACTGAGCTTTTTGACAGCCCAAGAAAGCTTTCAAGTTTGTGGATGGTATGGGCATGAGAGAGAAGATCAGGATCTAAAAATTTGGGGAAATGATGGGGGTACCTTGACCTTATTATTAATGTCCTTTGTCTAAAAATTCATACCTTTTAATTTATGAATAATAACTAACAATCTAGTCACTCTAATGACCTTCTTTATTTGTGTAGGGTTAAAGAAGTGTAATGGTTTTAATGCATATTTAAGATGTTTTCCAAAATAATCACTTAATGTGTGTTTTTGAGGTCCTCATGGACTATATAAATCACCATCCATCCCTATTTCACATGTGTGGCAGTCTAAGAGCAAGAAAATCTCTAGGAATCTTCTATTTAGAGACTATAGTTTGGTTTCTCAAGTTATATGGACTTTTAATGCATATTTATGGAATATTGATGTTTTTAGGTTCTAGTATGAGTTAATTTATGCCTTTAATACCTAATATACATTATAAATCACTCATAAAATACACCATTAGGCTAATCAACCCTTCAAGCCATACTTCATTGTGACTATGATGAGTAATGTGTGACCTCCTTGGCATAAAGAAAGTAGGGTAATTATAGAAGGTCCTTAAGTTACTTCAAGATAAACATAAATCCTATGTTCTATTCATACTCTACCCCATATCCCTCATTAAATATCACTTAATCCCCTATGCTTAGACCACTCTCATTCCCAATTCTTCTCAAACATATTTAATAACTACTTATAAGCCTTATACAAGCTAAGGAGAAGAAATTGGCTATTATGATGGGGTATAGAAGGTTGAGAAACCTTAGTTATGAGTAATATAATAATATAAGAAGAATGGAAATGGAAACAAAGTTCATAAATAGGATAAACACCCTTAATCACCTCAAATATGCCAACTCAATCAAAACCTTTGAACATGCTCAGGACTATGATAACAGACTTAAGGAATGTGGAGAAGATGCTAATGATTTTTTACGATTTAGGAGATTATTAGGGATAAAATAAAAATGATAAGTCAAATGATATTTAATCCCATTAAATAAAAAATGAAACACCAATCTTTCCTCAAAGATGAGTACATACAGTCTAGGCCTAAAAATGCAATCTACATGCTAACTATAAGTGAGGAAAGATTTGGGCAAGAAACCCTATTTGGCAGGTGAAGAAGAGAATTGTTGGGTCAGACACATAGTTATGTCACTCAATAAGAATTGATGGTGAGTGAGGGGATGATAAATTGAAAAATAATTAAGGGTTCGTGTTTGCATCCAAATAACTAAAGATTGCCTATAGACTGATTTTTAGAAGTATGATAAATTAGATGAATAAGTATTGTTGTTTCCAATTATATTAAGTGATACAAGGTTAAAATAATCAATTTTTAGTATTATTTATGTTAGATAAGTTATATAGAGTGGTCATAGAGTCAGATGTTTTATATCTCACCTTCTCACATAGTCATAGTTCAAAACTGCCACTTATAAGTAGGATATTAGGTTTTAGTATGAAATATGATGGATCATGCTCAGTGGAGAGAGTGAAGAGAGGTAGGTAAATTTTTATATTATATATAAAATTCCCATCCTCCTTTGAGTTCTTGACTCATTGAATGAAACAAATAACTTGATAGTTTGCCCCTTTTTGGCCATACTAGGCAGCTACAGACCTAACTATGGAAAATAAGGGCATCTACAATTTTTAGAGTGATTAAAGGGGTTAGAAACACTATATGGAGTAATAAATAACATGTATTATATGTTTCCAAATAATAGGAGGCTTATATTGGTAAAAATATATTTGACAACCTATTAGCCGTAAAGACTAATATATACAAGTTTGTGTTTTGAGTTTGAAGGCATTTGTATATTTTAGTAGTTTTTGGGTCCAAAGACACTTGATAAGGAAGTGAGGGAGTTGAAATAGAGGTTCCAAAAGTATTATAATATAAAATTGAGTAGAGGAACACTCAAATGAACATTATGGTCTACTTAGGCCTAGGTAAGCCCTTACTATCAAGATCAAAAGTAGCAAGATTAGGGTGTATACCTTGTAGCTAAGAGAAACATGAAAGTTGATAAAGTATCCCTCATTTGATATATAAAATTATCTCATCATATTATCAGTAAACTTTAATTCTCAAAGGGATATAATATCTTTAAGGCCTAAGAAACCTATTAGGCCTAAAAGGGCCTAAACATGCATGTGTTTAAATTAGATACTTATACTTGTTTAAGGGATGATATAAGGTTGAAATAACCTGAGGGATAGTGAGGAACATAATATAAATGATTATTGAATGGTTAAACTCCTAATTAAGGTAAAAAGAGGAATAAATTGAGCCATTAGGGCTACACAAGCTTGACTTCCAAGAAACCCTAGGCAAGGGAGATAAAGGTATATAGGAAATAGCTTGAGAAGGTCTCAGGTAAGAAAAAGTTACTTACCTATAGTCATACTATGGAGTTATAACTGCATCAACACTATAATAAAATGAGACAAAATCCTACTCAAACCCCAAACACTCTCAGACTGACAGGTAAAATAGTGACACTAAAAAAGAATCATAAGAGGATGGGACTAAGAAAGTAGTTTGGATGGATAGATTAAAATATAGAGGATGTGTAAAAGTAATATAATATTTATTATATGATGTGGAAGCTCCTCCAAACACCTATAGGTCACCTCATAGCCATGACACCTAATTTAGCCTTATCAGGCCTAAAATTCACTCTTAAGTCCTCAAACCCCTTTCTCACCTTAGTGGCATAACTAGACTCCAAAATATAATAAAATACCATGAGGAGGTGTGGGAGGATGGTACAAGACATAAAATATTATTTGAGTTAGGTACTACAACAAGAAGGCCATTTTAGTCTCAAGAACCTCCTCAAGCTACCATAGTCCTAGATAGTCAACTCGAGCTATCTAATCAAGTGCTCATATCATTGATAGCATAAGGTCTCAGGGAAAATTATCCTAAGATAATTTGGTAACCCCTATGTAGTTTAAATACATGAAAGAGTGAGTTAGATTTAGGGGCCCAAGTTTATGAATAAATGTTAATAAGTTGTCCTATATAGACTACCTATAGAAAGCTCGAGGTCTATCAACTTGAGCTCACATCTCTCCACACAAGATGCATGGGAACATAATATTTTTATAAGTTTTATGGGGGTATATATAATAAAAATACATGACCATATGTTTGGTATTGGAGGTATGATATTTATTAACCATCATTAAGATGGTAGACCTCCAAAACCCTACTTAAACCCTAGTAATGACCCAATTGATAAGATAGTGAATAATTGGAATCTAGTTATAGTGGAATGACCCTAAAAACACTTTAAATATATATCCCACTCAGATGATACCATATTAATGGTACTTAGTTGTACTAATATGTACTTATTTGTATAAAAACTATATGGAATTATCATAAAAGGATAGGTTTTCAAGGTTTTCTGATAATTATAGAGTGCATATCAATTTGGAAAGATTATAATCATTGTGGAGGGTGGTTTAAGACGTATTTTATCTCCTAAAATTTTAATATGACCAATATTATTCCTATAAATTCCTCTACAAGTATCCTCCAAATAGTGAGTATGTAAATGTAAAGGAGAAGGTGACCTAGTCACCTAGTTTGGAAAAATTATAGGTGTATATTTATTTATAAGGATTATGACATGATATACACATGTTATTAATAATTTAAATGGGCCTATTCACCTGATCTAATGTTTCTATTCAAGTCTTTGATCATCCATCAATAGATAGATAAGAAATTAGGTCTAATATGCCTAGTAGACCTACTTTGTCAAAAAGAAGATTTGTAGAATGGATTAAATAAGATATTAGGAGAGTTAATTTAGGGTCATTAACCTTGTAATTGATGATAGAGGTAATATGAGAACTTATCATATCCATTATGAAATATAAGGAAGTTATCAAGCTTGGTAAACATGCACAAAAGGAAAGATGGGCTATTAGATGCTTCATGGAGATTTAATTGAACCCTTATCATGTTTTTAACTATCAAGAGAGATTTATTGAATATTTTGGTCATAGATATGGCTTGGTGGAAGTCAACTACAACCTCAACACTTCATACCATTGCCCAATAGCTCATTCAAGATCATTAATTTAGAGGCTAATGCATGGATGGAGTTAAAAATACTATTTTTAACTAGAGTATGAATTGAATATGGTCAATTATGATGTATTAATCTCATATTCACACCATTATCCCTCTCTTTACCTTCTGACTCTGCTATATATTTAGTCCTTATGTTCTTGATTTGTATCCCTCACCTAGGTATCAAGAAATTCTACCTATTTTTGTACATGATGAACCTATTGGACTAATGAATATACTATTACATCTCATTAATGATGATATATATTGTGTTTATACTTGTTTTTATTTTCATAAGTGATGGATTTATCTCCTTGAAATTCCTTGCTCTCCTAGATACAAATAAGGTGTCTTATGAAGGTTATGTGTTGTGTAATATTATTAGTGATGGAGTTTTAAGTGTGATATGACTGGTAATAGCCTCATAAAAAACCTTCATATCATGACATTACTATATATACCTGATATATCCTCCATATGAAAAAAAAATTCATATGAACTTTTGAAGATGGTTATCGAGTTACTTTTTTAGTTCACTAGTGTTGTTAGGAGTCAAAATTATGTGGATGAATGATCATATTAGTGCATCACCACACCTTAGAGTAGATTTAATTTATTCACTTTTTATAAATTTTCAACCTAATGGTATTATGTTTTAGTGAATTGATCCCAAATAGATGCACCATAGGAGCTAGCCACATAATCTAGAGGTCTGGTCTAATGATAAGGTCACCCACAAGATTTAGGCCATTGCCATGTTAGTTTAGCCTTGAAGTTAGGCCTAAAAACATCCTTAAATGGTTTTATGTTTGAGTGATAACAATAATATTAGGTAATGAAGAGTCATAATCATCAGCATTACATTATTTACGACCTTTGCAATGAATTTCCTTAATTGTTTTAGGGTTTGGGTTTGCTCGCTCACTCTAGCTTTATCTACATCTATAGATTAAAATATTTATGATTAAATCTATAAATAAAGGATACACCATACTTAAAAAAGGGTGAATCACCAATAAAAATCAATAATTAATGCAAAAAAATAAATATCCTACCTAGTTCCATGGTAATCGATAGTGTGGTAGAGACCTAAAATCTCATCAATCAAAAATGAATTATTTTCACCCCCCTAAGAGTTAATTTGTAGATATAATTTTAATTTTTTATCCCCTATCCCTAAATTTCTTAATTTTTCTTCCCAAAATGCCTATTGTTGACTCTTTTAATATTATTTCATCCTATTTTCTTTTAATTACCATGTTTATAGCTTGTTCTTTTGAAACCATTTTATTCTTTCAAGGGCTTAATCATCAAAAATATTTTTCAACTATACCCTCAAGGTGTCATCATGGGATTTCCAAACATTACTTTGGGAATTTTCATGATCTATTTTTTCTATGAATCAAGTAAATTTAACAAAATCAAAAATAAAATCACTTATTCTAATTGTGATCATTTTTAACAACATTTTTACTCTTCAAAAAGTTGTCACTCTATCTGAGTGTCTTTCCACACCATTTCAAATAGGGGTAAAATGTAGACATCCAATTTCTACCACCTTTGTGTCAAAATTTTAAGTCAGAATGGCTTCCCTAAATAATGCATTAATTGGACCAAATACCATTGAAATGTTCTTAGTCATTTAAACACGTCATGTGTAATTTATAAAATGTATTTTTGTATCCCTAACTGAGGTAATACACCATAACCAATTATTAACTTTGTTTGAATCAATTAAATTCTAATTAATAATTTACAAACAACATTCTAATTCAAGTAACTAGAATGAATATTTGAATTTTGATATTACATAAAGCACCCAAAATTTGATTAGGATTAATAATCTTAATAAATTGAATCAATTGGACAAATGGAAAATCCATATATATTGGTCAATATATAATTATGTCATATTTAAAAATTCAAAAAATATCTAAATCATGACATCATCTAGAAAGATGGTAAACACTAAGCATTAATGAAAACAAATATTAGGTTTAAGCCAAGGCATGCCCCATTAATTCAACCTCATTCTAAAATATTAATTTCTTTGAGTATCCAAAATTGAATTGAATTGTATCCACTCATCTTTATCTTAATCCAAATGCCACAATCAATCTAAAACACCTATAAATATAAGGGTCACAATAGACCTTTCAATAGGCTTATTATGTGAAGAAAATCTATATAAATCCATTGAAATCTTCACCCCTTTTCTTCCAATTCATACACAAACCATTTTAAATAGTGATTGTAGATATTTTTATCACTTTTTCACCATGACATTAATAAATACTTTGAGCTCTACATTTGGGCATAATCATATATGTGTGTCATCTAGATAATGGATTCCATGAGGAAGGTAATAGATGTTAGATTGGTTTCTATTTGTTTGTATTAGTTATGCCTTGACAAATCCAAGGAATCATGCTTGAGAAGTTATATTTTATGAATTTACTTGATATTGAATACTAAAAAAATAGATTAACCCTCTCTTGTAACAGTGGTTTACACCTAGTCTATAAACCCCATTTAAAATTTGACTAAAAGATTGGGACTCACTTTAGGCAAGGTTTCTGTATTTAATTAGCATAGAAGAAACTAGTTAGAGAGTAAGTTACAATAGGATTTAAATTTAAAATATCTATAAGGCATAACATGATCATAATATACCATCTAAGGAAATTACCCATAGCAGATAATGTTTTTAAATTATATCATATTTTAGACATGCCTAAAGAATCTATGCATTTAGTGGAAATGACGATATGCTATCTATGAAGTATCAAAACAAGGAACTATAGTGACCAAGAACCTTGACGGAACCATCCTTTTTGGGAAATTAAATGGATATAAGATTAAGCCTTACCACTAGTGATCTTCATAAATCTTATGTTGACAATAGAGTAGGTGCTATGGAATAGCTTGTAGATAGGAATTTTATTTAGTTTATAGTTTTTTTTATATTTTATATATTTTTGTGTATATGATCTATATATATCATATAATTAGAACATATTCTAAACAATCAAAATCACAAAGCATGAAAAAGGATCAATACAATGAAACTACATAGATCGATCAATGCATAATTTAATGAAATAAGTCCTGGAATAAGGCACTAACTATAAATTACATATGATATCTACCAAAATTTAAATACCATTATAGTTAATGACAAGACACTTTAAATATTTCATCATTACCAAAAATAGATAGATGAGTGAGACCCATGTAATGTATAATAAAATAAATCCTTTAGGAGTGAAAAGGTGGTGCATCACATCATTGAATGTCATCATATGAAACAATGAATATATCCTTATAAACACCAAGGTCACACTACATAAAATTTTAGAATTCAAATTAAAAATCATAATAGTGTGAGAAAAACTCAAAAAAATCAATGCAAAGTGTCAGATGATATGAGTAGAGGAAAATATTAAGAAAGAAAAAAGAGTGAAATGCATTTATAGTCCATAAACAATAAGAGCCTTATACAAAATGAGTATAAATATCTACTTGATCATAAATCAAACAACATAACCAACATAAAATAGAAAAATAGATCAATCATATATTTTATTGCCATTGCCATATTCACATAAGGATGAGATGGAGATGGGGTTGACACTCAAGTTAAAAAGATATCATGAACTTGACCCCTTTGATTTCATTATTTTATTATATGTCAATTTTTTCCCCAATTATAAGCCATGGTTTCATAGCCAAGAGCCCTTATTATACCAAATAAACTATGAGGATATAATGTAGAATGCATTATCCACACACACTTTTTTGAAATTGGATGAAGTAGTAATGACTCTCTTAAGTCATTAAAATGAAGGAGAAATACATTTTTCAAAGGATTTTATTATTTACATCAATACAAACATAATGGCATATGCAACTAGGCTTCTAGAAAGAGGGAAATATTTGGCTCAATAAAAAACCAAGAGCCATTCGATCCATTTAGACATTAAAAAGAAATTTGCACAATCATCTATATACATTAAAATTAATCTAGTAGATGATGTCACAATACAAGTAATCACATAATGCATAACTAAGAGATATTATAAAATAAAAACAAAGTGTGAGGAAAGAAACCAAGGGGGTTATTGACATCACATATCTCATGACCCAACTTAGAAAAGACTTTAATTGTCCCAAGTTCTTGGTAACCCAAATGATAACCAACACTAATAAGGTCATCATGAATGCATTATAAACCTTTTAATATTATTTATAGTATGCTTATTTACTTTACATAATAAAAATCCCTTGATGACCCCATCACACCTAATGTATATTGTTTGTCTGCCACCACTTTTGTGAGTCTCACATGGACTAGAACATGTCAACACTATGCAAAACAAGGTTATTTCCAACAATGGTATATGTAAGTTGAGGGGATGATTCCGTCATACCCTCAAGTGCCTATAGACATATGGAAATATCTAGGACCACTATCCACAGTCACTAAACTTATTAATGGGATTCAAATATGAATCCATGAGATCACAAATCCACTTTTCACAACCATCTCATTCTTCATCAACATGTTGGATTCTTAGGTGGAAGTAATGAGGGGAAAGCTCTAGTTATAAGGTTAGTGTAAGAACTATAATACATGCCTCTAGATGTATAAAAACTATTATTATAGGCACAAGGGGAAGTTTATTCACAAAAATAGGCATAACCATAACCATATACATCATCACCAAAAGTATTACTTGGAAAGAGAAAAGTTTCAACTTATACAACATCACCACCACCAAAGAAAAGGATTCATAACACAAACTCATGGCTGAGTGAAAAGTGTATGCTAAACATTATCATTGAGTATGACTTAAAGAAATTAGGGGTGATTGTGGAGGAATTATACAAGTCCATGATGGAATATATCATAAAACACATCTATAAGGAAGAGGAAGAGAAATATTAATTTATTTGGAAAGTAGTGCACACATGACTACTGAGAAACATAGTTCTATCTATAATTTTGGTCCAAATCCCCACATCTTCATAGTCCATAATTTTGGGATTGGTTTCAAAAGAGGAAAAGATAAAATGAATGACATATATTATATTTCAAATAATAACATCATTCTTAAGCTAATCAACTACCACAATTGTCCCAACATAGACATCAATGTAACATATAAGGATGGAGCAAGAAGTAACACAATAAATAAGTCCCCAATAACCATTAATACATAGACCATGAACCCATGTAAATATGAGGTCATTTATTATAGTCACATAATGCATGGTTAATTTTTTCATAGATTAAGATTTTACAAAGGAATAATTAAAGAAGAATGAGAAGCAAAATAATAACCTACTTTTTAGACCCACGCATCTAAGCATACGAAGAAAACCTTCATTCCCCCTATGAGTAGATGTAGAGTGGTAAAATCACCATATACTTATCTATATCATTCCCCACCACCTTCAACCCTTTCACCACAATTATCCTTATACTCCCATACTATACCATAGGTTCCCTAGGCTAGTGAGTTTATGGATTGAGTTGCACAATAATAAACTAAAAACATCAACCCACAACACAAAATAAATGGAGTAGCATCAACCACAAGGTGATATTACACATCAAGTGAAATAAACTATAAATACATAAGAAAAAACTATAATGGTAAAGGAATAAAATTAAAATTCATAGTTGGAAAAGACTAAAAGGGAAGAAGAAGAGAAGAGGGGAACATAAAAAAGAAGAAGCAAAGAAGAGAAAGAAAAAATAAGAGGAAGGATCATATAATAAAAAATACCAATAATAAAAGGATGGAGAAGAAGAATTAAAAATGAAGTCAGATCCTAAGCTTTTATAGTCAAGGATGTTGAGAACAAACAAAAAGATTTCCTATGATAACAAGAAGAGTAGAAGAATAATTTGAGTCTAACATCACAACCAAAGAAGTTGAGGAGAAAATTTGTGGAGTTAAAAAATAATATTATATAAGATAATGTAGTTAAGGATTATACATATTAGGCTAAAAATTTTGAACAAGAAACATAAGAGGTGAAAACACAAGCAAAGGAAGCTACCAAATTAAAAGAGCTATAAAGGAAGAAAAGAATTGAAGTTGTAGTAGAGATGTAGAGATCCAAGCCAAAATATCAAGTTACATAATAAATATATGAGGTGAAGAAGAAAATAATTTATTAAGTCCAACAATATTTAGGAACAATGCAAAGATTATATAACAGGACAAACCATAGTCTAATAGACACTAGTTGTGAGATGTCAAAGCTCAATCTCTACAATGGATGACATTCACACTTCCTATCACTTAGATTCATCACTATTGTACACTACCAAAAAAATTTATGACCTCATTTTATTTATCCATGATAGGTCAAGAGGTGTCACTATATGTGACCCAACTCACCTTATCAAATGAAATTGAGGTAGTTGTTGTATTTCAATAATATATTTCATATAAGGCATATGATATGGATCAACATAACCTCCAGCTGAGAGAAGAAAATGCAAATTTTCATGACCACCTATCCAAGGCCCAAATAATAATTTATGATACTTGTTCAACATTGGTGGTTCATGTTTTAAGAGAATAGTTCATTTTTGAAGAAAATCAATTCACAACTTTAGTCTCTCACCTCCCAAAGGACTAGGTGGCTATATTGAAATTATAAAAATTGAGAGATCAATGTCAACATTTATGATCTTAGTCAAAAGTGATCTTCAAACTCTTCAAATAATATTAGCAAGTAGTTTAAACTACAATGAACCAAGCCATAAATATTTATTATAGTATGATTGAGTGAAAGAACGTACTATAAGATTCATTGAAGGAGATCATTTGACACCTTTATAAGGCTAAAAAATCTAAGGAAATAATGGAGAGCCAAACTTTCCAATTGAATGAGATCAAAAATGCATTAAAATACTCTCTTGTTTTATGAGACAATGTAATGTAATAATGTGTACTTGGGAAAATGAGATGCTTAAAAACACATTCATTGGCATCCACACATAGAGGTGTGTAGACATGATAGAATAGATCATGTAGGATACCCAATATAAGGTCCAACAACATAAACCAATCATTAGAATTATGGAGGATGAATTTAACCAAACCATCATGCATATACATGCTCCATTATGAAAATTCATTAGCATAGTATGGGATGTCTTAGGAAAATGGTGATATTCTAAGCATGATTTACAAAATATCAACACTTTAATCATAGATAAAATTGATGAACCAAATTTCATCACACCTACATAGATTATTCAAGAGTTGTGAGCAAAGAAACTACCACACAAATTATCCACACCATCTAACTCTATATCAATAACATATTCAATAATGGCTCTAGTAGTAACACAAACTTTGTAGCCTAAATCAATTCTAGTTGTGCAATCAATGCCTCCACCATCTATCTAGGTACTGTGACATTATAATTTTGTAAATTTAAAGATTGTAGAAATAGGGAAGGCCATAATTTTTAGGATTTGGGCTATAAAGTTTTAAGATTAATAAAAGTTGGCCTCCTAGTTATTTCAATCTATTGAAAACCCATAAATGGTAATATATTGTTATGATACTTAGTTGAAAACCTAAAATTATAGCTAAGTAGTGTGCAAGAGGTGAAAATTGGTAAATAAATATTCAATCAATAACTACAAGAATTAATTTTAGATCAAACTATTAGTGCAACATAGGAAACTCCACCAACTCCATACTTTGACACAATCCCTATGACTTTATCTCAGAAGGAGACAACTATTTAATTCTAGGAAAGTATTGGTAGTAGACTACAAAGTGTAAAATTATAGAGTATGTATAAGTGACAAGTGTGTGATATATACTATTTTGTGTAATGTGTAACCTTTTTTATGTATTTTTTCACATGTTTGTATATCAAGATTCTATAAAAATATGAATGGGATCCCTTAGGATAAAATAGAAAGGCTAGGATGCAAATAAAAAAAAAAACTTTAAGCTCTATAAATATTTTACATTTGTAATGGAAAAAATTTCAAAGTTGTAATATTTTATAATAGATATTTTTTAATGGTTCTATTGAATGTCTTCTACATTATTATGTGTACATATTCCCTTATTTTGTTTGAATTTTTTTATTAATATAAAAATAATGTATGTTCTTTGGGATGTATAATCTATTTTGATGAATATTCACTAAGTATGAACAAAATGAATTAACAAAATTTCCGTTTCTCCATCTAAGTTTCTAAATCTATAATTAAATTTTCACAAACAAACCTTAACATGTTCTAATGGGAATTTCCAAGAAAGCTGATAAAATATGAGAGAAAACTGAATAATTATGGAAATGTAGACTATGAAACTATTTTATACTAATCTTAACAAACTAAGGTTTTGATATATTATTGAAATGCCTATTTTTTAGGCATTTGGATAATAGTGCTAGGAAGGACACTAGATTAATTCTCTCTTGTCCAATATGGAGTGTTTTTGAAACCTTCTATGTACTTTATGATCCTAAAACTACATCAATTATGTAATCATTATTAAATCATGTGTCTATATTGATCTAGGAGGCTAAGTCTCTAAGAATAACTTTTATAAATTCCCCATCTTTTGAGGTGAGTTGTTGATCTTGTGTAAGAACTTAACTCAAAATAAAAATATATGCATTAGGTTGATGTAATGTAGAAATGTAAATCTGGGTAATAGTGATAACATTAAAAAATCATGGAATTATCATGTATGTAAATTGAGCATAGTAATAATGTAAGATGCACGTGGAAACAAGCATTCAGAATATGTGTGTCTAGATAAATGTGATAATGAAGCACATAAATAATTGATCAACTAAGTATATAACACTTAATATAACTACTTAGGTAAAAATTCATGATATCCATCATGGCACTAGAAGGGTTGGGTGGATACATGTTGTCCATCATGACATCAAAACATGAACAAAGGATGAAGCAATGTGTCATGGGCATGATGCACACAAACAAAGAGTACATGGAAAAAACAAAAAAAAACACATAATATAAGGAAGCCACATAAAAGGGACATGTTCAAATCTCACTCATTCAAAATATGAAGTAGATACAATGACTTTTTCAAATTCCTTCATACACATAGAAGAAAATAAATGAGTCTTAAAGCCACATAGAAAGACAAGTTCAAATGTACACACATAAATTCATGTTCAAATGTCCTCACACACATAAAATCAAAGACATGGAGAATTATATCCACTAAAAAATTACATATTTAAATGCGCTCAAAGAAAACAAAGAATGCATACAACACTAATCTAGGAAATCAATGTGGAATCATGCATGGGTATGTAATATGATCAATGAAAGCTAATTTTTAACCTAGGTATATTTCATAATTTATATAGACACTAGTATGTCACAATGTTCATGATTGATAAATATCAAAATATGTAATGTTATGTATAGATTTGGCTTATGAGTAAGATAATGTGGGAAAATAAGGATACAACATTTTTATACCATGCCCCTAGTGAGCTAACTAAAGAATGTACATGTTATAAAAAAAATTATGTGTAGTCTAAAAATGAATGGTGATAGTTTGAGCTCATTGGGACAATAGAGGGGTGAGGTAAACTGGAATAGTGTGCTCCTATCCATTATATCACTCTTGAATAAAGGTATTTTATGAGTAAGTAATAGTTAAAGTACCTATAATTGAGTCTAGGGTTGATATTCTATATAATATGTAGTCACTAAAGTACAATGGTGAAGCATGTATGATATAAAATTAGGTAAAACAAGTATATAATATTATGCACAAATAAACTAATGTATGAAAAATTACATATAATAATGCATAGGTCATGTTGTTATTTTATGACATATTTTACAATTTTTTTATTTTTTTAAAAATATATGAATGTAAATTATTTGAAAGAGAGATACTAATTGATGATTCCTATAAGGGACTCATAATCAATAGGCCCAATGTCAAGAAAAGGAATGGTAATATTTTGTGAGTGGAAAGGTTTATCTTGTGTTGATTTCACTATTGTAAATGGAGAATATTAATATGGGAAACCAAAAGTGCTATAAATATCACTATCATACTGATAATTTGTAGCATACTATCTCTGCATTTGATCATGATGAATTGTGGGGATTCTTAGAACCCATCTCAAATTATATGGATCTTATTTTGGTGTCTTATGTGAAGTACCATTAATAATCTATGCATAAATTGAGGATGTGTGTAACATAGAGTAAAAAACTCTACATTTTTTGAGTTCAGTTATGCACTCTAAGTTTTGTCTCTACACTTTTGAGTTTCGAGACAGTGAAGTTTTTGACTCAGAGCATGGGCTCAAATAAATTTTTGCCTAAGTGTTGTCTAAGTGTCAAAATAAAGAGAAAGCTACCAAGTGTCATTGGCTGAGGCACATTTCATAATTTCTATAAGTTGGTCAGAACATGCCATGTGTCCCATAGTAACTCAGTGGAGCACAACAAGTGTCGGCATCCACATCTCATGTTTCTTACATGTTTTGAAAGCTTATTTTCAATAAGCTTTTCTCAGGATCAAGTAGAAGGAACCAAGTGGAAATTGTGGAAGGTTTCAATATGCTTTATAAAATTAACAGAAGATGCCACATATCCCTAGCTAAAGAAAGTGGAAGCTGCAACGTGTCAACATCTAAATTATCTTCATTTATTTTGTTTCATTGATAAGTAGAGACTGTAGTGGGTACCAAGTTTTGTTTATGAGGCAAGCAAAAGCCACCAAGTGTTACCATCTATGTATATATGAAATATGGCCCTAATGTTTCTATAGTATAGATAGAGTGATGTGGAGACCAACAAGTGTCACTTTCCACAAGATTCTCAAAAGGTAGCTAAAAGTAGTGGAGACTGCCACATGTCTCTTGTTAAAGATGCACAGAAAGTGCCACCTATCCTTGTTCCCTTTTTGAAGTTGCTCAAGTGAGAAGTGTTATGGGTTCCATTTTCTATAAGTTGTTAAAGTTTTAAAGAAGTGGACTGTGATAGATGTCAAATATGAAACACTCTTTAGCAGAGATACAATAAAGAGTATAGGTTATGCAGAAAGTGTTATGTGTCTTTGGTAATTGCTACAGAACATGCCAAGTGTCATTTTCTAGTGCCTCCTAAAAAATAAGAAGGTTTTAAAGTAGATTAAGGGAATCAACCAAGTGTCCTCTCCCATTTTAAAGTGGGAAGCATCCTAAGTATCTATTTTAGCCAATGAACTTGCAAGAAGATAGAACGTTTCAGATCCAATATATATCCTATGTTAGACACTTCCAGTTTAGTTAGAGTTTAGTTAGGCCATTGGATTGGGAACATGCAAAATATCTAGAGCTAATCCAATGCTATAAATAGGGGTGCAAAGATCACTAGAAGGGGGAGAAGATAGAGAGAATTTTCTGTGAGAGATTATTGTCAAGAGTTTTTAGACTTTTTTAACTATGATCAGGAATATCATTTGACTTTGTTCTATTTTCTTGAGTTATAAAGTTTATGTAATTGTGCATGTTTTTGTGCATTTTATGTGACTATAGAATTAATAAGAAGATCTAGTTAAGTGCCTTTGTTGATTTTTTTTGTGTCACTACAAAAGTGGTCTAAGTTATGAGCCTTTATTTCTATTATTTTCATCCTTTACATTGATCATGCCTTGTTCACTCTTTAATGTAATTGAATCTTACATATAGCTTCATTGTGCTTAGAAATAAGGGTTGAATTAAATTGAGGCATATCACCATAGTGAGTTTTGCTTTCATTTCACTTGTGTTTCTATTTAATTCCTATCCCTTTTCCTATTATATACTTGATATAAAGAAGAGCCAGCTTCTTTAAAATTTGGAGGTTATTTTAGGTTGCAAGTCCCACATTCCTAAAACTTCCCATTGTTGGTGTCAGAAACAATGAAATTTTAATCATCAAATTTTTTTGGCATGCCCAGTGGGACACCATTTTGAAGTTTATTTCAAGATCATATGAACTAGAGAGCTATAAGGAGTTAGAGTTGTGGGCTAGTAACAATATCTCAATCTACTGTAAATCTAGGTTGTTGAGTTATGGAGCTAAAAGCTTCACTGATGAGCTAATGTGGAGGTTGTTGGGCTTAACCAGTAATTGGCATTAGTTACATAGTAACCGACATCAGTCAGAACCAACCAACATCAGTTAAAGTCAACTTACATTAGTTAAAATCAGTCAAAACCAACTGACATCAGTTAGGGGTCAGCTGGCATCGGTCATCTTCAGACTGACACTAACTTCTATGCATTTCCAGGCATTTCCAAAATTGCTATTTTTAGGAGAATAATTAGTTTGCATGTAAAAACTAAAATTAGTCTCGAGTCTATTTTTCTAATTATTATTTGCTTTCAATTCTATTTAAGAGGCCCATTGGGTAGTATTGTAATGGGAAGGGGGGAACAATTTGGTAATTGAGTTGGTTGTGATTGAATGAGAGAGAGAGAGAGAGAACTCTTGAGGGAGAATTATTGTACATCTATGAGGTGTGAGGAAAAAGAGATTTTCTTCATTGTATTTCCTTCTGGAAGAGTTTAATACAAATTGGTTATTTCTCATATCTACTATTATTTGCTATTTCTAATTTCTAGTTACTTATTACTTATGGTTTCAATTCTGTGTTTAGTTGCTTATACAAAAGTAATTAATTGTACTCTAAGATCCTGACAACTGGTATCAGAGCTCTAAACACTAACAAGTGGTATCATAGCTATGTGTATACACTAACAATTGGTATCAGAGCTCTAAACACTAACAAGTGGTATTAGAGCGTGTTAGTGTTTGTTGATTATAGAATTCACTCACAGGGGTTTTTGATTGAGTGGGAGTAAAGCAATGGCAAAAAAAAGTAAACTAAGAATGGAGAAATTCAATGTCAAGAATTATCAATTATGGAGGATGCAGATTGAAGATTATATGTATTAGAAAGATCTATATTTACCATTGGGTGGGGTTTCAAGGAAGCCCATAGATATGAAAGATGAATAATGGAATGTTCTTGATAGAAAGGATCTTGGATCTATAAGGTTGACCCTGACAACTTCTGTGTTTTCCAACTTATCACAGGCAAAGACAATGGTAGAGTTAATGGATACTTTGCAAAATTTATATGAAAAACCCTCAGCTTTGAATAAGGTATATCTTATGAAGCAATTATTTAATTTGCAAATGTAGGAAGGTGGATCTATATCTAGTCATCTTAATGATTTCCATACAATAATAAATCAGTTAAATTCAGTCAAATAGTCGTTCATGATGAAATTAAGGATCTCTTAATCTTATGCTCTTTACCTAAAAGTTGGCATAGTTTGGTAATGGTAGTTAGTAATACTGCATCGACTTCAAATATCTTGAAAGTTGATGATGTTGTTAGTGTAATCTTCAATGAAGAAATTCACAAGAAAAGCATAGGGGAAACATCAAGTAATGCTTTAAGTGTTGAAAGCAAGAGAAGGCAAAGAGAGAAGGGCAAGCAAGAGAAATCAAGGTCAAAGATGGGAAGTAGATCCAAATCTAGAAATGGAAGAATAACCTGGTAGAATTATGGAAAGAAAGGGCATGCAAAGAAATATTGTTGGTTGAAGGATAACAAAGAAAATCAGCATGAAGGTAATAAAGAAGAAAAAGTTGCAGGTATTGTTGCACATGATGCTCTTATAATTTCTTTGGATAATAAAGTAGAATCATGGGTTTTAGATTTTGGTGCCTCTTTTCATGCAACCCAAAATAGAGGATTTTTCAATGATTATGTCCATGAAGATTTTGGAAAATTTTATTTAAGGGATGATGAGCCTTGTAAAATTGTTGGCAAAGGAAAAGTGCAGTTGAAATTGCAGAATGGAAACACATGGGTGTTGAAGGATGTCATGCATGTACCCATCTTGAAGAGGAATATGATTTCTATAAGAAAATTTGGTGATGAGGGTTGCACAGTAACTCTCACAACTAAATTTTGGAAAGTTTCCAAGGGTGCACTTATATTAGCAAAAGGTAATAGAGTAAGTAGACTTTATCTATCTACTTGTATTACTAATTATTCTCCTTCTATTTTATCTACTTCAGATGTAGATGCAAAGTTGTGGCATTGTAGGCTTGGTCACATGAGTGAGAAGGGAATGAATGTTATTAAGTCAAAAGGTAAGCTTTCAGATTTGAAAAGCATAGATCTACATTTTTGTGAGCATTGTATTTTTGGGAAATAGAAGAAAGTGAGGTTTCTCAAAACTAGGTCAACAAAGAAGAAGCACAAGTTGGAGCTTGTTCACATAGACGTGTGGGGACTAGCATAGGTAGCTTCTATTGGAGGATCATAGTATTATGTTTCTTTCATTGATGATGCTTCAAGAAAGGTATGGGTTTATTGTATAAAGAGGAAATCTAATGTTTTTGACACATTTAAGAAATGGAAAGCTTTGGTTGAGTATGAAATAGGTTTGAGATTGAAATGCCTTAGATCTGACAATGGTGGTGAGTATTGTAGTAATAAATTCAATAGTTATTATTCTATGAGTGGAATACATAGGGAAAGGATGGTTCTAAGGACACCTCAGCAAAATGGAGTTATTGAAAGGATGAATAGAACAATAATGGAGCATGCACAAAGTATGAGGTTGCATGTTGGTTTGCCCTTATAGTTCTGGGTAGAAGTTGTAGATACTATAGTTTACCTGATTAACAAAGGACCTTTTACTGCACTAGATGGTGGAATTCTAGAAGAGGCTTGGATAGGTGAAAAGGTAGATCTTTCATTTCTCAGAGTTTTTGGTTTTGAATCTTTTGTGCACATTGATAAAGAAAATAGAAAGAAGCTGGATGTTAAATCTATGTGGTGCACTTTCATTGGTTATGGTTTTAGAGATTTTAGATTCTGATTGTGGAATTTAGAAACTAACAAAATTATTAGAAGCCGTGATGTAGTTTTCAATGAGAAGGTGATGTATAGTGATCAACTCAAGAGGTTGAATAATTTTGAGCAGGGCAATCTTGATTTGGAAGAGGTTATGATCCAAAATCAGCTCACGAGTAAAAATCATCACTCATAGGAAAACATAGAGATCGATGTCGGTCAAGTGAAAATCAACATCAATCAAATGGACATTGATGTCAGTTAGGTGGAGACTAATGTCGGTTAGGTGGAATCAACATCGGTCAGGTGGAGACTGACATTGGTCAGAGATGACTGGGATCGGTCACTGTCAGAAGAAAATTTGGGTGGACAACAAGCTGTAAATGAGTCTCAAATGCCCATAAGGAGGTATGAAAGGGTAAGTAAACCTCCAATTCATTATTCCCCTTCTTTATACTACTCGTTACTCACTGATGGTGGACAACTAGAAAATTTTGATGAGGCAATACAGGTAGAATCTAGGAAACAATGGAAGAATGGCATGAATGAGGAAATTGATTCCTTGGAAGAGAACCATATGTGGAATTTGGTTGAGTTACCAGTCAAAAAGAAAGCACTAAAAAACAAATGGGTATTCAGGTTAAAGGAAGGAGAGAATGGACAAATGAGACATAAGGCCAAGTTGGTAGTAAAGGGATTTGCACAGAAACTAGGTATTAATTTTGGTGAAATTTTTTCTCCTATAGTAAAGATGACTTCTATTCAGACTGTATTGTCTTTAATTGTTATTGAGGATTTGAATTTTGAGAAACTTAATGTTAAGAAAACATTTCTTCATGGAGATTTGGATGAAGAGATATATATGGATTAGCTGGAAGGTTTTGAGGTCAAAGGTAAGGAGAAACTTGTGTGCAGGTTGAAGAAAAGCTTATATG
Source organism: Torreya grandis (assembly GCA_037957365.1). Lineage (NCBI taxonomy): Eukaryota > Viridiplantae > Streptophyta > Pinopsida > Cupressales > Taxaceae > Torreya > Torreya grandis. The sequence goes on along the minus strand of JARHVA010003465.1, from coordinate 576,562 downwards.
GTCTTAAGCAAGCTCTAAGACAATGGTATTTGAGGTTTGATAGGTTTATGATAGAGCATGGATTTATTAAATGTCAATTTGACCATTGTGTTTATTTTAACAGATTGGATAATGGTAGTTATATTATCCTATTACTGTATGTAGATGATATGCTTGTTGTAGGTTCACACATGCAGGAAATTACTGAGCTTAAGGTAAAATTAGCTCACACATTTGCCATGAAGGATTTAGGAGTAGCAAATAAAATCCTTGGCATGAGTATTAAGAGAGACAGGAAAATTCATTGTTTTATTTTGTCTCAAGAGGATTATGTGAATAAGGTGTTGGAGAGGTTCAATATGCAGGATGCAAAATTTGTAAGCATGCCTATGGCTAGACACTTAAAGTTGAGCAAAGAATAGTGTCCTAAATAACTTGATGAGGTTGAGTACATGAGTAGAGTTCCATATGCTTCAGCAGTTGGGAGCTTGATGTATGCAATGGTATGTACTAGACCAGATATTGCCCAAGCAGTGGAAGTTGTCAGCAAGTTTATGGCCAATTTAGGAAAGGAACACTAGAAAGTAGTTCATTGGATTATTAGATATTTGAGAGGGACCAACAATGGGCATTTATGCTATGCAGGGTCAAACACTTCTCTACATGGGTATGTAGATTCAGATATGGCAGGTTACTTGGATGGTAGGAGAAGCACCACAGGATATGTGTTCATTATTGGTGAAATGATGGCTAGCTAGATTTCAAAGTTGTAGAGGGTTGTTACCTTGTCTATTATAGAGGCAGAATACATTATAGTAATAAAGGCTAGCAAGGAAATTATTTAGATGACTTGGTTCATGGAAGAGTTGGGAAAGGAGCAAGAGAGTTCTAGATTGTATAGTGATAGTCAAAGTGTAATTCATTTGGTAAAGAATTCAGCCTCTCATTCAAGAACCAAACATATATAGCTTATGTACCACTTCATTAGACAGGTATTGGAGGATGGATAGTTGAAGCTAGAAAAGATCCATATGGATAACCCTGTTGATATGTTAACAAAGCCGGTAACAAAGGAGAAGTTGAATCTTCATTCAACTTTTGTTAGTTTTCAAGATTGAACTTGAAGAGGGAGAAACAAGCCAGAGAAACAAGCTAGAGGATGTTGTTGTATAGGTACAGGTGTAGCTATTTATCTCTAAGTGGGAGATTGTTGAGTTGTCAAACTAAAAGCTTCACTGATGAGCTAATGTGGAGGTTATTGGGCTTAACCAGTAATTGGCATTGGTTACACAGTAATTGACATCAGTCAGAACCAACTGACATTGGTTAGGGTTGATCGACATCAGTCAAAATTGATCAGAACCAACCAACATCAGTTAGGGGTCAACTGGCATCAGTCATCTTCAGACCGACACTAATTTTATGTGTTTTTAGGCATTTCCAAAATTGCTATTTTTAAGAGAAAAATTAGTTTGCATGAAAAGACTAAAATTAGTCTTGAGTCTATTTTTCTAATTATTGTTTGCTTTCAATTCTATTTAAGAGACCTATGGGGTAGTATTGTAATGGGAAGGGGGGAACAATTTAGTAATTGAGTTGGTTGTAATTGATTGAGAGAGAGAGAGAGAAATCTTGAGGGAGAATTACTATACATCTATGAGGTGTGAGGAGAAAGAGATTTTCTTCATTGTATTTTCTTCTAGAAGAGTTTAATACAAATTGGTTGTTTCTCATATCTCCTATTATTTGTTATTTCTAATTTCTAGTTACTTATTGCTTCTGGTTTCAATTCAGTGTTTAGTTGCTTATACAAAAGTAATTAATTATACTCTAAGATCCTAACAACTAGTATCAGAGCTCTAAACACTGACAAGTGGTATCAGAGCTCTAAACACTAACATAGGTATACTTTTTCCACCATTGGTGACTAGTCTAAGATGAAGAGTCAATCAATTTATACCAATACCAAGAGTAAATATGGGAGCTCTTATACCCCCAAGGAATTATGCAAGTTGGAACACTGGCAGTCCTTTGATCTTACCAATACCACTAGCCACTTGGGACCCTATTCTAGTAAATGCCTTGAAAGCTCTACCCAAATTTAGTGGGAAAGATTTTAAAACACCTGAAGAACATCTACAAGATGTGTCTGATGTATGTGCTATACATGTGGTCATGTAGTAAAATGTTGCCATAAGATTTTTAGCAGCTTCTTTTAAAGGAAAGTCTCTAGAATGGTATAGATCTTAGACCCCAAATACAATATCTACATGGGATCAGCTTGGAGATATTTTCTTTGAAAGAATTGAGGAAAAAGGTGATAAATCTTCTTTGTTGCAACAATTGATTACTATAAAAAGGGCACCATAAGAAGTAATGACTGACTTTAATTCAAGATTTCAAAGGACTTGGGAAAGAATCCCTACTACAGCAAGACCATTACTAGGTATGGCTATAGTGTTTTATCTTAAGGCTTTAAATTTAGATATATTAGTCATGATTCAGTTACTTGGAGGTCAGACTCTACCAGAGGCTTATGATTATGCAGTCAGAGCTGAAAATAATTTAATAGATGTTGTAAAGTTACCCCCAAGGCCTTCCATGCCCATGTTTCTAGAGATTACCTTACCATTACCTCAAGAAGCCCCTAATTACATTGCCCCACCTATGTCTATGTATAAATATCTTTAACCACCTGCTAAATAACTTGTCCCTACCTAGTCATCTGAGATGGATGATATCAAGAATATCTTAAGGACATTTTCTAATGAGTTAATTAACATAAAGAGACAACATAATCCTTATCCCAGACCCCAATATCAAGGCTATCAAGGAAATATATTTCCATCATATCCAAACCAATATTAGGGTCCTCAAAGTCAAAATAAACCTCAATGAGCAAACCAATTAGTTGCAATCCCTATACCCTTATAGACTGTTCCCCCAAATCCAAATAGGGAGATTATTCAAGGGCAGAATAATTATGTAGATGTAACCAATGCCTAATGTTTCCCTTGTAATAATGCTCATACACCTAGAGATTGTCCCATGGGTAATCTACAAAAAAAAGTACCATAGAAAAGAAGAATGGATGGATAATTTCCAAGTACTTCTGACACTCAAGCATACCAGTCTCCTGGTATGCAAAATTCAGTCTTGATGGCTCAGATGCAAGGGATGTCCTTAGAAAAAGAAGAAGAAATCACCCCTGAACACGCTTTGTTTACATGGGTTGAAGATGAAGAATCAATATTCTTGAATGAAGCTTCTGCTTCCAAGAAACTAGTGATGCAATTAGACTACTTTACTAGATCAAAGAGAAGAATGATGAAACAGCCTGAAGTTGAAAATAATCAATTTATGGAGAATCCTCCATTTCAAGGTAAAAAAAACATAGCTGTCAAATAAGAAGTGCCTCAGCTAGTGTAGAACCAAGTGATTCTTGTACAAGTTCAAGAAAAAGCAAGGTGTTCTTATTTTCCAAGAACCCAAAAAATAAAACTAGTGAATGTGGTAGATCAATTGAAGAGAACCCTAGCACATGTGTCAATGTGGGGCATATTAGCTATTCCCAAGCAAAAGACATTATTAAAAGAAGCTTTGAAATGTCAAGTAGTGCCTAAACATATTAGCACCAAATAAAAACTTGCTAATAAAGAAAAATCTCAAGGATATAGTTTCTCTAAAGACAACAACCCTTGTGAACAATACAATAGAGGTAAGTAAATCCAAACCAGAGCCCTTCTATTTGACTCTGATAGTGGGTAAGAAACTGTTACATAATCTGATGATAGATTTAGGGGCTAGTACTATAGTAATGCCTAAGAAAATAGCTGATGCTTTAAAAATAAAGTATGAACCACTTACTAAAGGAGTTATGCAGCTAGATGGCAAATCAGTACAAATAATAGGGAGAATTAAACAACTCCTATTGCAATTATAAACTTATCCCAATATAATCATCAATTAAGATGTAGTAGTCATATATATACCTCATATTTTTGGTTTATGTTTATCCAGAGACTATACAACCAAAATAGGAGGATATATGTCCCTTAATTGGTCTCACCTCATCCTAAGAACCAAATATGGTTCAAAGATGAAAATTCTATTTGAACCACTATCAAATGATCACATCACCAATGAACCAACATCAAAATTAGAGGCAAATAATGCTATTTTAAATAAATAAGAAAGGGTTTTTGTTGAAGAGTTGGGCGACTGGACTGAACATGACCAAGAAGAGGAAAATAACCATTTGTTAGCTATGATGCATAGTGATCCATATGGAAATTATGAATCAACTGGTCTGGGCACTTATGTCATTTTTTATGAAGACCATGAAATCCCAAATGTTTTAAGGGAAGGAATTCTAACTACTCAAGAATCTAAAAAAGATTACAAATTTTGGACCTAAAATTTTGATGGGGCTAGAAGTAAAAGTGGTGCTAGAGCAAGAATTTGTCTTGTTGCTCCAAATGGGGAGAAAATTTTGAGAGCTATTCATTTCCAATTCACTTGTACTAATAATGATGTTGAATATGAATCCTTAGTACATGGGCTCATTTTAGCCAAGAAAAAGGGAATAAAGAATTTAATAGTAAAAGGAGATTCAAAATTAGTGGTGAAGCAAATTTTGGAAAAGGCAATAGCTAAAAATGTAAGGATGAGATCTTATAGACAAAAAATTTGGGACTTAATAGAATATTTTAAAGCTTTCAATATTGAATTAGTTCCTAGAACCTAAAATTCTGAAGCTGATAGCATGGCACTAATTGGCTCGCAGTTTGATCCAGCAACTGGCCTATTAGTTAAAAATGAGTTAGTAAAAGTTATCATAAGGCCAACTATCCCAAAAAATGATGAGAATTGGCAAGTTTTTGAAAATGATTCTCAGGTACTCTCTTTCTTACAACAATCAAGGGAGTTTGTTGATCAATTGCAACCTAAAATTAAAGAGGCATATGGAGACCAAGTTATACAATAAATGAGTAATAAGCTTCCCAAAGGCCTGATCACTTTAGAAAATCGATTAGATCCAGAAGATGTAGGTCTAGAGAAGAAAAGGTTCCAGGAAAATAAAGTAGATTATTTTGAAATAGAGGTGAGTAAAGGGAGGAAATTAAAAATTGGAAATTTTGCAACTCAAGAGGAAAGGGAAAGACTAATTGACCTATGTAAAAGATATGACAGAGTCATAGCCGAGAGCTATGAAGACCTTCATGGATATAATAGAGATATCTTTTAGCACACAATAGAGCTGAGTGAAGGATCTAAGCCAGTCGGATAGAAGTGAAGGCCAGTAAATCCAAGGATTAAATCTCTAATGGTGGAGGAGTTGCAAAAAAAATTAGATTCTAAAATAATTTTTCCAATCAAGCACTCAACCTAGGTATCAAATCTAGTACCAGTTAGGAAAAATAATGGTGACATAAGACTATGTGTAGATTTCAGAGACTTGAATAGAGCATCTTTGAAAGATCACTATCCCTTGGCATCTATGGAATAAATTTTACAGACTATGGTTGGATCAGAGAGATTTTCCTTACTAGATGGTTTCTCTGGATATAATCAGATTTGGTTGGCTGATGAAGACTAATACAAGATTGCTTTTACTACTATATGGGGAACATTTGCATATGCTAAGATGCCATTTGGCCTATTAAATCTAGGAGCCACTTTTTAAAGAGCTATGGATGTAGCATTTGGGGAAATTATAAATAAAACCATTCTAATTTATCTTGATGATCTTACTATTTTTTCCAAGAATGTTTTTGATCATTTTGATCATTTTGAATCTATTTTTAAGAAATGTCAAGAATTTGGAATATCCCTGAATCTTAAGAAATGTATCCTTGTTGTACCTCAAGGTAAATTATTGGGACATATAGTATATAAAGAAGGAGTTTCTATAGATCTAGAGAGAGTTGCAGCCATAATGAACTTTCCCTTACTAGTAAATAAGAAAGCAATTCAATCTTTCTTGGGGAAGATTAATTTTGTTGGTTCATATCTGACTTTGTAGGATTAGTAAGACTAGTGACACTCTTGTTGAAAAAAGACCTAGTTTTCAAATGAACTAAATAAGGAAGGAAAGCCTTTGAAGAGGTCAAGAAAGCAATTTCAATGGCCCTAGTACTTAGAAACCCAAATTTTTATAAGCCTTTTGGTATGTATGTCTATGGAGGAGAGCTTAGTATTGATGTTTTTCTAACACAAAAGGATGATAGATAGGAGGGATAACATTTAATAGCCTTTTTCTCAAGGACTCTTAGGGAATATGAAACTAGATACAACTTTGTGGAGAAACAAGCATATGATATGGTAAAAGCCCTCAAGAAATTTAGGCATAAAGTATCAGGAAGTAAGATTTTGATACTTGTGGCTCACCCAATTTTCAGAGAATACATCATGGAGGGTGAAATTACTGAAAAAAGAGCAAACTAGATAACAAAGATCCTTGAATATAATGTAGAGGTCAAACCCACTAAGTTAGTCAGAAGTAAAAGGTTGTGCCAATACATGACTCAAGAGCTTCAAAAGATGATACCTAAAGAAATAGATTCAAAAATAGAAAAGGAAATTGTATTGAGGATACAAGAGGTTGATCAGAACTCTTGGGTTATAAACAAGATTCATTTTATGAAATAAGGGATTTACCCAAGAGAACTCCCTCAAAACAAGAGGAGATACGATAGGATGTAAGGGGTCCATTTTTTTTAATTGAACAAAATTTTTCCGAAAGAAATTCTGATGGTAAACTTTTAAGTTGCATAGAGAAAGATGAGGCTAAGACAATACTACATGAAATGCATCATGGAGTCTCAGGTGGACATTTTTTTACAAAGACCATAGCTATAAAAATAAGTGAGGCAGGTTATTTTTGGCCTACTTTATTTATAGATTGTTATTAATTGGTTAAAAAATGTCAATCTTGTCAATATTATGTGGGGATGAGAAGGAATGCAACAATGCCTCTTAGTCCTATAATTGTTGATGAACCTTTTGCTCAATGGGGTCTTGACTTCATTGAAATGATAAATCCAGTGTCTAGTATGGGTCACAAATGGATTCTAACTGCCACAGATTATTTCACTAGATGAACTAAGGTAGTGCCACTTAAAGAAGCAACATAAAATGTGATCCTAGACTTTCTAGGGAGTATCACTACTCACTTTGGGGCTCCTCACACTATAGTTTTAGATAATGCTAAAGCATTTTTAGGATCTAAAGTATCTAAATTTGCATTAAAGCATGGAATATGTCTAAAAACTTACTCTAATTATTACCCTTAGGGTAATGGTTTGCTAGAATAAACTAATAAGAACCTGATTAGACTTATCAAGAGAATAGGGGTTGATCATCACAGTGGCATAAAGTGCTGAATATAGCACTATGGGCTGATAGAATTACACCTAAGTAGGTGATAAAAATGTCCCCATATGAATTGGTCTATGACAAGCCTACTATAATACATCTAAGCTTGGAAATTCCTGATCTCCAACTGATAAAATAGATTGAAATTGAGGAAAATGGCCCCATGCAGGTTAGACTTGCTAAACTTTTGGAAGTTCAAGAAAAGAGGGATACATCACATGATTCATTAATAAAGCATCAAAAAATAATTAAATATTTCTTTGATAAAAGGACTTTAAATCCCCATTTCGAAGAAGGCTCAATTGTTTTAAAATGGGATGCAAGAGTTGCTAAGCTAGGTCAACATACTAAATTTAAAGCATTATGGATGGGCCCCTATAAAATTCATGCATGTAAATAGAAGAATTAATTTGAGCTAGAAATAATGGAAGGTGAACCTAAAGAGATTTCAATGAATGGGATCTACTTGAAACATTTTAGTTAAGCTGTGTCTCTAATGTATTATAGTTAGATAGTTCCTCTTTCCTAGTTGTTTTGTTTGCCCATTTTCTTTCCTACCATTTCTTTTAAATAACTGTTCTTTGAACACGTAGCTGCAGCTTAGAGCCTTTTTTAAAAAATTCAAAACTCTCAACACTTTAAATATCTCCCAAATCCTTAAATTCCCTAAGGTATCTTGTGTATCCACTTACATGACATGTCTAACTCGCTATCCCATGAAGATTTAGTAAGATTTGCTAACAGTTATCTAGGTTTAATGACATTTTGAGACTTGATGGGTCAATAAATACCTCATAGCAAGAGTTAAATCTTATAGTGTCTCAAACATTCATGCATCTACTAGAAAACCCTTGCTACCTACATTTTCAACTCATAGCAAACCTTTTTAAGTGAAAGTGCTTCCTTATTATAAAAGCTTCATACCTATTACCACAATTCACTATTTTCAAGAATAGATATAGATATGGAAGGAACACAATCTTCACAACAAGGGTCTAGGATTTATGAATCCCTTGATAAGTTTCTTACAAGCAAATCATCTGCTTCAGCACCTACACAACCATTAAAGACCTATCCACAGACTAGAGTCCTTAAAGTTGGTCAAGCAAATGACTCAAAAAAGGTGAAAGATTATGTAAACAGAATCATGGACCCAATTCTTCAAAGAAATAGTAGAAAAACTCTCAGAGAAGGGGCACATCAAAGGTGTCTTTAGAGGGCCAAGGTGGGACAATACGAGACATTTGCAATGAGGATATGGACTTCCCAACTAGCACAATTCATTGTCCCATGTGTGCATCCATGCCCTGACTTGGTTGAAATATGCACTGGATTATTTCATGTGCCTTCCAATACCATACAATAGGGTCCATTCACAGTGCAAATTATACCAAAGGCTATCAGAGAGATGTTGGCCCTATACCATGACAAGATAGCCACATTTCCCACCATTGCCAGAATGCAAAAAATGTGGGCAAACGTCAATACTCAATTGAGGTTTCCAAAATTAGAGTTGTAATTAGGTGATGATGATACTACTACGCTGACACTGCCAATAGCAAGAGCACAATTTGCCCAAGCTAGTCAAGATGCACTTTCCATGATGGCTTTCATTTTTAGAATCATAGATGATTAAACATCTATGAAGAACAAATGGCTATCCTTTTTAGATTGAAAATTGTTGACAAGACTCAAGATTATCAGCTTCATTTCTCTAAGCAAATTGCATATATAATGGTGGAATAACTTTCCCAGTTTAGATCTAAAGGGATTTTCAGGTATTCCTCTTATTTGTTTCACCTTATGTTGTATCAAAATTCGGATATATTTTCCCAACACATGCATCTAAACATGTATGACCCAAGCTTCGGTCTACATAGGACCACTCCTATGTCTACATGGACACATATCTTGTCCAAAACCAATGACCCATATGAATTCTAGGAAATTTTTGTTGCCCCTACTTTTTGTCATCTGAGCCTAAAACTAGTTGTAAATAGATTTTTTCCAAGTGTCTCAAACCTTATGACCAATTTCACTACTCCTTGTGATTATTTTTTTGGATCCCATCATACTATTATTAGAGTTCATGGTTTTAGTGGGGAACCAGTGTTGCTACTTAAGATTTTGACCCTTAGGTTAGCATTCTTAGAGGTCACTAGGCAGGTGTCTATGGTAGATAATGAATATGGCTCTGGGAAGAAGAAGAGGAAAATGTATGATGTTCCATGGTGATAAACAACATGGCACTAGAGGCCAAAGATGTTGAGATTGTGTTGCTTAGAAATCTAGCCTTCTTGGGTTTCTTTCTAATTGAAGATAAATGGGTATATGACCCAAATGGTTTCATAACTTCATGGATCAGGAATAATAGGGTTGCTACTAGAATTGTGCATGAGGGCCATCCCTTTTGGGAAAATAGGAAAAATCCTAGGGAAGATATTCCTGATTTTTATGTTGAACTAATAGATTTGCCTCTTTAATAAAATAGACCATGGAAAACCTTTTATGTTAAGAAAATGGAATTTGACCCTAAAATTAGAATGACTTCTAGTTTAAGAAGAGCATTAAAGAATAAAGACTGGAACATTGAGAAAATAGAAGCCTATTGGAAATATAGGCAAGAGATTTGTGAGACAACTCACTCTTTTGGAAATGTGGATTCAGATGAGAAATGGAACTCTAGGATGAATGTCATCTATCCCTTATGTTTAGCCCTGTTACAAGCAATTTACAGACACAGGTTGGGAGCCAAAAGCTAGAGCAGAATCTAGTCAAACATTGCAAACCCCAGGGCAAACCTCAGCTTTAGTCATTGTAATGGTTTGGCCCCAATCTCTTAGTATCATTGAAAAACAAAACAGTGTGGTCTATTCACCACCAAAAGCTTCTCCATCAGCATCAATACTTGGAGTTCCCAATTTTACACAAGCACCACTAGTAACAGTGGTAGATGTTGAAGAGAAGGAAACATAAGAGGCTAAGATTTCAAATTGATTCAGAGGAGAGGATAGAACCCTCACAACACCAACCATAAAGTACATCAATTGCTCCTCAGGTAAGTATTGTTTCTCTTTCTTCTTCTCAATCTCAGTCTTCCCCTTTAGGGGTGATGATTCCATCTGGCCTAAAGACATCCCCTGCCACCTCTGCTATGTCAATTTCTCATTTTGCCCCATCTATCCATACTTAGGCCATATCATTGCCTCATTTTTCCCCCTCTATCCCCAAGAAAGTACCTCCTTAGATTTCCCCTAGCCAACATTTGGCTATTCCATATGGATTTCCACAAGGTTATCCTTTTGTAGGTGGGAAAATTACCTCTCCTTCTACCATCCAAACTCAAGAAGATGATACTAAGAAGGCAAGGGAATCCCAAAGGGAGAAAAAGAGAATCAAAGATAATAAATCCTTGGCTACACCACATTTGAGATCACAATTTGACCCAATTGAGTAGAAACTAATAGTGACCCATTTGTCACTGAATATTGTCAAGCCAAATGAGCAGATGTAGCCTAAAGATTACATAATGAATGCAGTGGCTATAGACATGTCCCTATTCAGACTAGAAGATAGGTTCAAGCTGCTAAATGAATCTACTTATGTAGTAGTTGAAGATTATTTGAAAATATCAAAGAAGCTATAGAAAATAGAGGTTGACCTAGCCCAAGAGAAGGAAAGCTATAGCAGTTTGACTACAAAGATTAATACTAAGAATAATGAAATAGAGAGTCTAAATAAATAGTTGAAAGATACTATTTCTCTTTAGACTCATCAGGCTATTTTGGCCCAAAATGATTCTTTAAAATTAGGGCTAATGCAGGTGAAAGATATAGTGATAACCTTAAGGCCGAAAAAAGTAGTATTATAAGGAAAATATGAGGAAAGCTTACTACAGGTCACTCAACTTCAATAGAAGCTACTAAATGAGTAGAAAAATACCACTGCTATATAGGCCCAACTTCAAGCTGAGTGACAAAAGATGAAACAATTGAAACTTGAGTTGGATAATAGGCCAAAGAATGTAGGGGTGTTGAATCTAGTTAAGGAGCTTTATGAATCAATATGGAAAAGAATCTCTCAGGAGATTACTCAGCTCAGACCTTCTCTAACCTTTCTGCTAAACACATAAAAATTATGCAAAAAGGTGGAGACTTCAGTAGAAGACACTCTGTCTACTATCTCTATGAGAGTGTTCGACTCTCAAATGCTACTGCAAAAGCTATATGATGCAACTAATGGAGCATTGTTAGTAGTAGGAATTAATGATAGACTGATTGCTGCTAAAAGAGTGAATGAAGTTCTTAATTACAACTCCTTAGTAATCAATTGTAGAGAGCTTCTAGATTTGATGAAAGAAGGAATCAACAAAATGAAACAACACATTGAAGACCTAATACAATTAGGTCTTCCTTCCCCTTTTCCTAATAACAACACTATGTTGATGATTGATGAAATTAAACCTTTGTTATTAGCCAGGTAGAATGATTAGGAAATTTTTCAAGGTTTAAGGGATGATTCATATGTGCCTAAAGTAGAATCTATTTCGATTCCTATTTCCCAGCACGAATTTAAATTGAAGGCTACAGTTCATATTTTTTAGAATTTTTCACATAAAGATATCATTAACCTTGATTTTGCCTTCAATGAATTGTAAAATAAGTAGGGATTATATGATGATGAGTGGTCTGCTTCTCAAATAGATTTATTGAAGTTGTGATTTTTATCACATTTGATCATGTGGGAGATTGTGGTTTTTTCTTTTTGAGTAGGCTCAAAAGTCCTCTAGGTCACCAAGAATTGTATAGCAAAAAACTCTACATTTTTTGAGTTCAGTTATGCACTTCAAGTTTTGTCCCTGCACTTTTTGGTTTTGAGACAGTGATGTTTTTGACTCATAGCATGGGCTCAAATTTATTTTCATCTAAATTTTATCCAAGTGTCAAAATCATGTGGAAGCTACCAAGTGTCATTGATTGAGGCACATTTCATAATTTCTATAAGTTGGTCAGAACATGCCACGTGTCCCATAGTAACTCAATGGAGCATAACAAGTGTTGGCATCAACATCTCATGTTTCTTATATGTTTTGAAAGCTTCTTTTCAATAATATTTTCTCAAGATCAAGCGAAAGGTGCCAAGTGACAACTATGGAAGGTTTCAATATGCTTTTCTAAAAGTAACAGAAGATGCCACATATCCCTAGCTGAAGAAAGTGGAAGTTGCCACCTATCAACATCTAAATTATCTTCATTCATTTTATTTCGTTGATAAGTAAAGACTATGGTGGGTCTTAGGTTTTGTTTCTAAGGCAAGCAAAAGCTGCCAAGTGTCATCATCTATGTAAATATGAAATGAGGCCCTAATGTTTCTATAATATAGATAGAGCGATGTGGAGACCAACAAGTGTCACTTTCCATAGGATTCTCAAAAGGTAGCTAAAAGCAGTCAAGACTACCACATGTCCCTTGTTAAAGATGCATGGAAAGTGACACCTATCCCTATTCCCTTTTTGAAATTGCTCAAGTGAGAAGTGTTGTGGGTCCCATTTTCTTTAAGTTATTAAAGTTTTAAAGAAGCAGACTATGATAGATGTAAAAGATGGAACACTCCTGAGCAAAGACATAGTAAAGTGTATAGGTTATGTGTAAAGTGTCGTGTGTCTTCAGTAAGTGCTGCAAAACATGTCAAGTGTCATTTTTTGGTTCCTCTTGAATAATAAGAAGGTTTTCAAGTATAGTAAGGGAATCGGCCAAGTTTCCTTTCCTGTTTGAATCTAGGAAGTGTCTTGAGTATCTATTTCAACTAATGTACTTGCAGGAAGACAAAATGTTTCAAATCTAGGAAATATCCTATGTTAGACACTTCTAGTTCAGTTAGAGTTCAGTTAGGCCATTGGATTGGGAACGTGCAGACAATATAGAGCTAATCCAATGCTATAAATAGGGGTGAAGAGATCACCAGAAGGGGGAGAAGATAGAGATATTTTTTTGTGAGAGATTATTGTCAAGAGTTTATAGACTTTTTTAACTATGATCAGGAATATCATTTGCCTTTGTTTTATTTTATTGAGTTAGAAAGTTTATGTAACTATGCATGTTTCCATGCCTTTTATGTGACTGGAGAATTAATAAGAAGATTGTGTTATGTGCCTTTGTTGATATTTTTCTAAGATCGCGTTATGTGCCTTTGTTGATATTTTTCTATGTCACTGTAATAGTAGTCTAAGTTGTGAACCTCTGTTTCTATTATTTAAATCCTTTACATTGATCATGCATTGTTAACTCTTTAATGTAATTGAATCTTACATATAGCTTCACTATGCTCAGAATTAAGGGTTAAATTAAATTTAGGTGCATCGCCATAGTTAGTTTTGCTTTCATTGCACTTGTGTTTCTATTTAATTCCTATCCCTTTTCCCATTATACAATTGATATAAAGAAGAGCCAGCTTCTTTAAAATATGGAGGTTATTTCAGGTTGCAAGTCCCACATTCCTAAAACTTCCCATTGTTGGTGTTAGAAATAGTGAAATTTTAATCATCAACATTTAATTAGAGCATGTCTCTCTAGAATCTATGCCAAATCTCTGATAAAGGGGCATCTCTTGGATAGGCCTCCATACAAGTGTTTATCTTTACTATGAAAATATATTAGTAGGTCTCACCTTTTTAGGTGGCTCAACTCAAGGCTATGGTGTGGTAACCAAATATATCTATGATAGAGGTTACTCATAAGATATACCTAAAACTATAATGAAATCATTAGTGTATATGCATTTCAAGCATTTGTGGACCGTAGAAGGAACTTCATGAATATAATGAATCCAAGGATGTCCCAATAATATGTCAAAGATCCCTAAAATGGGTACTAATATGATTATGGTGTCCACATGTTTGGGACCAACCTATTATGGTATTGTAATTTCACAAATAGAGCTTTGAATGTGACCATAGTATCATTTTATGACCATGAAAGTTGGGAACATATCCCTATTTGTGTATTCAAGGTGATAAATAAATGTGTTTGTACACACATTCACATTTAAACCATTATTAACCATAAAATTTTAAATAATTTGGTGATCATTATGAGATCAAACAAACAAAGAGTGTAAAACTAAGTTATAATCAACTATCTCATGCTATGTAAATGTGATGAGTGGCTTAGATGGCACTGAATTATGATAATCACCTATACCATTCAAAGGATGATGTTCTTGTGCATGAGAATGGTAAAAAACTAGTGGAGGGTGTGTGATTATATGCCTAGTACACACCTGATATATCTATTGTCTCATTATCTATATGCTTAGGAAAAGTATCACTGAATATTTTCATTTCTTTAATTTTAATTGGTTGTATTGTTATACTTTGTACTAGCATGCCTACATCAATGATGTTTGTATCTATCAAAGCATGAATCTTGTGTCTCAAACTAATGCATTAATTAGTAGTATGGCATAATGCCCTAGATAATTTCAAAAGGCATTATGTTAGAAACCTTTTGGAAGAAATCAATTCACATCCACTTGTTCCATAAGATGGAGAGATATGGTATTATATTGCAATAGTGTTTTAAGAACCTTTTACTGAGTTTTTGGTAGATTTGTAAATTGTCTCCTTGGAGGGTCTAATAAGACAATATGTGGAGTATGGTCTAAAAATACATAGATTATTTATTTATTTATTTATTTATTTATTATTATTATTATTATTATTATTATTATTATTATTATTATTATTATTATTATTATTATTATTATTATTATTATTATTATTATTATTATTATTATTATTATTATTATTATTATTATCAATGGCCTTATCTTATAAGTTGGCTTGCTTAAATTTTTGTTATTATCATTTGAATTGGTCGTATAATTAAGCTTTCTCATTTATAATATATTAACTTCTCTTTCCTATATTTTCTAAAAAAAATCTATGAATGAGATAAAATTATTGAACATAATGGATTTGTGCAAGGATGGATGAAAATTTTTATTAAATACTTCCTTTAATTCTCTATCTACCATAGGATTTTTCATTTTGGAAAACATGGTCTTATATCTTAAAACACATTCTATGATAGGCTCATTACAGTTGTATTTGAGTAAGGCTATCTAAGCATAGTAAACCTTTTTTTTGATATTGATTGAAAAGTGTGCTAGAAACATACAATCTAATGGATTGAATGCATGTAATACTTGGTCTAGTAAATCATAGAACCATTATAATGCATAGTCCTTGAGACTTCTTGGGAATAACTTTGTCAATCATTTATCATTGGACACATAATCCAAACATGTTTTGTGAAACTATTTAATATGTCATTTGAGGTCACCCTTTACATAATATAGTGTAATATTAAGTTCCATAAAATGTATAGGTATAAGATATAATTTTATATATTATTCTAGTGGAATGTGTAATAAAACATGAGAATCAAGTGACTGATTAGGTTTTGAATAACCTTTATCCAAATGTAACACCTTAGTTTGTAGATATTGAATCTCTTGCCTAAGGGATTGAACATCAAGATAAGAGGAATGTGTGAAAACCAAATTCAAAGTTCTCAATGATGGAGTATGAATTATCATAGTAACATATTGAAGCCCTTGAGTTTCCCTCATTATGATGGGTGGTATAAAAGCTGTATCCAATGGATTATTAGGGTTAAAATTTTTATATGATTATCCATCAAATGATTTCTTAAGTTCATCTCAAATGGTTTTGATAAAATCATCTTACATATCCTTATTATTTAAGATAAAGTCTTGTAATTATTATTTATCTTGTCATAAAATATATTATCTTATTCCACCATTATGAATTGATTAACTAAAAATTTTAAAATTTTCAGCTTGGGAATAACTTGGTGTAACACTATGGCTAAAGTAGGAAAAAGCAATTTTCTAAACTTGTATGCTAAATAAAATAAAATGATGAAATATTTTGAGTATTATATAATTTAAACAATCTTAAAAATCTTAAAACAAAAAGTGGGAACAAAAACAAGAAGGATACAAACCCTAGAAACATTTATGGTTAGGGTTTGGTAAAATTCAAACAATAATAAGTTTTTTAAGTTGTTCTAACAAATTTGGGATAATATAAAACCTTATATTATAAAAAAGTGTGTAAAATCAAAGGGAATAATATATAAATATCTATCAATCACTGATTTGAAACTATTTAATTATGGGAACTTACTATAAATAACATGGTACAATAGGAAATAAATACATAGCTGGAAAATAGTGTTGTTACATGAATTAGAGACTAAGACTTGTTGTGCAAGGGGATCTAGTGCTAGAAACAAGAATCAATATCTTGATCTAGGCTTGGATAACAACACCATGGGTACGAAACTAGGTTAATGGTGATTATGTCCACTCTATAAGCACTCCTATCTACTTAGATTAAGGAAATCATGGTTTTGGGTTCTTTATGTCTTCCTTTATAGAGCTTATATCTAGTGTTGGAACTTGCGATCACTTAGAGAAATAATTATGCAAATGATTTTCCTTAAAAACCCTATCTCCTTGACATGTGAATAATAATATAAATTAATGGGGAAAAAGGGATCAATAGTTTAATTTAGGAAAGACTTCAACACCCCATGTGCTGAGCATTACCTGCATACCAATACTCAAAAGAGGGATCAAACTTCATGTAGTTCTCCCATGTTATAGTTATGTGTTAATAGTTGGTGTAATATGATATATGTTAGTGAAATAATAATGTGATTAAGTGCCTTAACTATGAATTTTAAACTATAATATATATTAAAACTTGAGATATAGGCTACTAGGGTTGTATGCAATCAAAATTGGGAGAAGTAAGTGTTTTTCTCTGAATGTGTAATTATGATTCTAGTGTTTTTGATGTGGAAGCCTCATTTTTACAAAATGGTTTGAAATGTGACTATATAGTAATATTATTTAAATTACTTTGAATTTGGATCACTAGGGACATAGGTTGACCTTTTCATAACTTTTGATTTTTTAAATTAGTAATTATTTGGTGGGAAGATATGAGAGGGGGCATGGAAACTAGGGTAGTGCACTATATACCCTAGTGTGTTTTACTATAATGGGTGATTTGATCATGATGAGTGATAGGTAAGCCCTAAAATATACCTAAGATTGATAAGAATAGATAGGATTACATTTTAGGGTCATTTATCAGCTTAGAATAAGGTGGAAGGTGTTCAAAAGTGATCAAAAGGGGCCTAAATATAGGTATAGATTTAAGTGTGTAAAAAAGTGGTCACAATTGCATGGTTTTAGATTAAATGTTAATTTATGTGTCTAAAATAATATAAGGTGATGGGCATATACATATCATATAAACTATATATATATAAATTAATCATGTATTAATAAGTAATGTAGTAGCATTCCACATAGAATATACATTATAAGAATTATGAAATCATGCATAATATAAGAATGTGTGACAGTGATGCAGTAATGGTTATGGGTCATAATGAGAGGATGGCTTACACCATGTATTTTGAGTGAATACAGTCATTTTTGTATGTAACACATAATTAAAAGTGAGAAATGTAAATTCTAAAGTATATTAATAACAAAAAATACTACATGAGTTTTATCCCCAAGTAATAGATACAATCTTTGTCGGGTTATGATTTGTAATATGGGAACTTTAAACTACAATAATGAAGTTTATCAGATCCCTAGGGAGAAGTCTAAGTCTTTTGGCCTTCTTACAATATCCCTCTCCTTCTATTTACCTAGTCACTATATATACATAATATTTTTAACTTTTATCAAATATTGACACTTTACATCTTAGAGGAACCCATTGAGACTCAATCTCTCTGAGTGCACACCCTAAGGGGTGTACCAAGAATGGGGTGGGCATACCTTTGGTGTTTCAAAATATTTTTGTCCCTTATTTCCATATTATTACCAATCCATCCAGCTCCTAAAACCACTCCCTAAGCTATTACTCCTACCTTACAAACTCCTCCAATATTTTTCCTCTTTTCATCCCTTTCCTCCTCACCTCAATCCCCTTTTGATAGTCAATTGTACTAGGTCAACTAGGTTAACCCTATATATTTCTTAGCCTTTAATTATTATACAAGGTCAAGTATGTTGTCCCTATACTATTTCATGAGATTTTCACTTGAGAGTTGTGTTAGCCCTTTGGCCGACCTAGCTTGGGACCTAGTGAATAATTTACCAAAAACATATGGGGTCAACTAGGTTTACCCCATACATCTAACATACTCGTAATGATTTAGGGTGAGATCCACCTATATATACAATATCATTTTGTCATTATTTAAATATGCAATCAATATTTATTATTTTTCCATGCTTATTTACAATTTGCTCTTCCACCATTCTACTTGAGGAGTCTTAGCTTAGGGTTTCTACTTAGAGAATCTAGTCTTATGTATAAGTCTTAGATGCTTTAGCCTTTCTTAGTGAACCTTAAAAACCAAAAAAACCTCTTGTAAATCCCCTTTTTCCAAGGGGGAGATTGAGTCTCAATGGGTTCATAATTGGGTAAGTATATTATAACATTGTTTTCCTCTCTTTAGTAGATAGAAGTATCATTAGTATCGGCTCAAATAATATTACTCTTCATATTCCATGTGTTATGGTATTACTCATACTTAGATTTATTGATATTTTCCTATACATATTTTTATTGATTTACTAACCCCTCATATTATGCCATAAGCTTTGGTGAACACTAAATTAGATTTAATTTCTTTTTTATTAAACATAAGTGAAATATCAAAAACCTAAGACATCCTTAGGGTTATTATGTGATTATATTAGCCTGAAGGCATTGGAACCCTCCTTAGCATAGTGTATTATGATAAGTGATCCCATAATTAGGTCTATTATATCCCTATATTGGTCATGCTCTCTCTTAAAAAATGTATTCCCAATTGAAATTACAGGTGTGTTCTATCTTCTCCAACCTAAGATTGATTTATAGACATGATGCATTTATAATTACATACATTTTGGTGACCCTGATGTGAACTAACCCTTTTAGGATCTATTCACTTATTTCATTCTTTTCATCATTATTTTTATCATAAATTTTCCATACTAAGTCGATTGCATCTACCCATCTCTAATTTATATGCATAGGTTTTTAGGTATAGGATACTAGATCGACCCAGTCAACCAAGTATAGGTTTTTAGATTTCCAAACTTCTAGTCTAGTCTATTAGATTGACCCAATCAACCTAGTATAGTTTTTAGACTTTTAGATACCCTAATCAACATACTAGGTTGACCTAGTTAACCTTGTATAGTATAAGTACTCAACAATAGGTTCTTACAGAGCTTGATTGACCTAGTCAACCTAGTTAGTAGGTTTTTCAAGCATTTCACAAGGTTATCTGATAGTAATCTTCCTTATCTACATATTTGATCCACCAAGGTTCCTTTTTATGCATATATCTCTTTCTTTAGACTCTTTCCTTTCATAGTTTATAGTCTTAAAAACTACCTTTGCAAAGTCAAATAGATTGACCCTATCGACCCAATTCTATATTTTACATGTTGTCTAAATAACTAGGTCAGCTCTGCCAAACATTATCATTTCCAAACCTTAATTCCATAGTATAGGATCGACCCTATTATATTTTTTATGCATACATTGTTGACTATATCAACACTATACCTTGTTTTAAAGTTAGAATTAACCTTTATATGATAGTAATTAGCTCACACTTTCATTTATTATTATTTGCATGCTTAAAATAGATCACATAGCTTAACTAGGTGGTTTTTAATTAATCATTTAGTTTCACTATTTTTTATTCTATGCACACACAACCAAATCACAAAATATAAATAAGAATTTTAGCATTTGACTACCCAAGGCCAACTGACTTGGATTTCATCACCAAGGGGGAAGCCAACTTGATGTTCTAGTCAAGTATAAAATGTGGTTAATGGTATATTCTATCTAATCACCTAAAACCCTTATCATTTTGGTGTTGAAATGAGGGGTTAGGACCCAATACCAAGACTATATCATTACCACTACAAATCCCTTTCAGCCCAAACTACCAAAAACTATCCTTAGATTATTTTCTAATTCCTTACTTATAGCCAACTTCCCATCACATTTAAAATGCATATCCGAATAATCTTATAAAAAATTAGGTTGATCATTTAGTTAACTATTTATTTTCCAATTTAATTTCTTAATCTTTGCTCAATTATATTTTGTATTACAAAACCTTACATTAGCCAATGTTGGTGTAAGATTTTATGTTATGTGCCTCAATTTGGATTAGCCAACATTAATCCAATTAATTATTTGTTTCCTTTTGATTATTTAATTTCAAATTAATTTCAAAAGTTATCTTCTTTTAGTTCAGAGTCTATTATAGGCTTCCTTATCTTCCTTATTTGTTGTACTAGGTTAACCTAATCAACCCTATACATTTTTATAACTTCTATCTATTGTATTAGATTAACCTAATTAACCCTATACTATTTTCAAACCTTGTACTATCTTTGTAGCCCTTATATATTATGCTAGGTTGACCTTGTGCTATTTACAAACTTTGTTCTCTATATTGGGTCGACCCAGTCAGCCCTGTACTATTTTTTGCCTTCCTTGTTTGTCAATATATTTTTTTATCTTGTTTTATTTTATGTTTTATTCATTTCTCTTTGGTCATAATGAAATCTCCTATCCAAATATTTTTGGACCATATAAATCCATTTAGATACTATATGGGATGTTCATTTCTTCCTGTCTTTTTCTCCCAAGAGAACCATCACTCTTGGGGTACCTCTTCCCCTCCTTCATCCATGAATTGTAATATGATGCAAATAACACCTCAAGATGAAGTTGATCGGTCTGATCCTTTCCTTACTTATCAATATACTTCTCATCTTAAAAATATTTAAGCTAATGTGGGATTAATTAAAATAATTTTAATTAATAATCCCACTCATAATCAATCTTCTAATATCCCTCCCCCTAACACCAATTCGGTGAGTGATCCTACCAACACCAACCAACCTCTTGATACAACTCAACTTTTAGCTCAATAAATCCAACAACTAACTATAATGCAAAATTATAATACCAATCAAATCATGTAACTTAAACATAATTTGACTAATATGACTAATCAATCTCCAACTATGTATCCTCAAGCTAATCCTAGTTATATTCCTCCACCTCTTAGAGATGTGTTTGACAATGTTATTCATAAACCCATAATGAATAAAAAGATGATTCAAACCATTAAAAATGAGACTTTATCTCCATTCATTATCTCCAACTATCAAATATGATGGCACTATATACCCTACCTCATTTATTAAAACCTTTGGCAACCTTTACAAAGAATGGATCCAAACTAATACCTTCAGCACAACTAAACTCTTAGTCAAAACCTTTAGTGATGATGTACTAGAGTTGTATAGATAATTACCCCAAATTATATTTGGAAACTTGAATATTTGGTTAATCCTTTATTTAAAAGAGTTTTAATATAATAATCTACCCAAAAATTATCTTAGCCACTTCATTAATGCTAAGTAATCTCCCACCGAATCAATTCATGACTTTATTAAAATATGGAAATCATTGGCCCATAAATTTGAATATAACATGATTGATGATACCTTATTCACACTCTTTATTATATATTTAAACCCCACTCTTCAATATAAGGTTCAAAACTTTGCTCCCTAAACACTTAATGAATCTCTTGATCAAGCTAAACATCAAGACTTTCTCATGAAGCAATTCAAACCTAATCCAAAAATATTAAAAGGATATTTTCAAACATATACCAATTATATCATTATAAATATTTTCCAAGCCAAACTAAGAGTTTCCAAAACTGATATTCCTTCACCTTCTCACACAACTCTTTTGCTTTAGTAAATGATACAATTTTTTCCACCCTCTAAACCTTTCATCTATCCCAATGCTCCTCCTAAGTGGTATGATCCCAATCTATTTTGTTGTTTCCATGCCAAAATTGGGAATTATCATGAATCTTGTAGAGGGATCACTAATTTTTTTATTTCCTATATGATTAGTGATTCATTTATTCATGAAGCCATGATCAACCTTTGTTGTCAAGAGTACACTGCTACTTCTCAAAAATTATAAGCTTCTAAATATTTTGCCTCAAATAACAAATAACCATTTTTAAATATTCAACAAAATACCAAGGATTTTTATGTCATCAATGCTAATTATGACCAATATTATAACAATTATCAATATATCAACATTGTTAAGGTCAACTATCATCATAAATCAACTCACAAAGATCATGTGACCAAGCCTTATAATCTATATTTAGAAGAAAAACATATTAAAGATACTACCAACACTAATCTTAGTTCAGAAGCCCAATAGGAACCATCTCCTCCTTCCAATCCTCCAACCACATCTATACATTCCAAATAAACTTTACCTTCCAAACTTCATGCTAGTTCTTCTAAATCAAATTGTAACTTTCTTGAACAACTTAACTATATTCCTTGTAAAATTCCACTTATAGAGTTGGTTTGGATTTCACCCTATCATCATAAGTTCCTTATGCAACAACCCCAAGAAATTGAAGATCCATACTCCATATATGAAGAACCACCTTCTACCGATTCTCAACCTACCAATGTCAATACCATTGAAACTATGTGTCCTAAGTCTTCCATTGAATTCCATGAAGAAGACATAATCAATGATGAAATTTTTGTTTATGTTGATGATCCACCACTTTCTATCAAAATAGGCATTAATACAACCCTTATCCATAAAATTCTAGTTGATGAAGGCTCCAGTATTAATGTGACATCTTTGTGGCTTATCCAACAACTTGTTTATATCAAAGTTCATCTTAAGAAAACCAATATCACTTGGCATGGTGTTTATAAGATAAATCAAAATCCACTTGGTTGTATTTGGCTTCCATTAACCATTAGACCTAAGACCATTCAAAATAAGTTTATGGTCCTTGATTTACCTTTATTTTATAACATACTCCTTGGTCACCCATTGACTCATCAAATGAGGGATATTTCTTCTTCTAGTAGCCAATGTGTTAAATTATTACATAATAGAAAATGGTATAAACATGAAGTTGGTCTAATCCATGGACCATCTAACTTCCTAATCCCAAATCCCAATATTATATTTCTACAATTCCTAAGATCATTAGTGCTCCTTTACCCAAGTTCATCAACATGAATCCTGATTTACAAGTTACTCTTATAGATTCTAATGATGATGAACCCAATAATTTGAAACATATTTGAAATACCACCAAGCTGCCTCCCTAGATTTCATAATGTATTCCTCCTTTTTATTACCCAAAGACTATATTATTCCCCTTATTGATGAGATTACCATTTCCCCCCTCCATGCAATGCTCAGGAACTTATTTACCTAAATATGCCTTCACTTAAAATGAATTTAGAGTGGCCAAATTATTTAAATATCCTCTCATCATGTCTCCTTCTATATTTAGTAACATTGGGACTTTACCTTCTAAAACTCCCCCTAATTCTCAAGCATGTACATTTTCTCCAACATATGAGGATAACTATATAATGACCCAAGCTCAATCTTGAGACTTGGATATCCAACATTATTAAAAAAACTTATCCCAAATTCATGTTTTTGATTGAGATGTGCACACCATTTCTATATATCATAACTTAGATCATGAAGGTCATGTACCTCCTACTAATTCACTACTTATTGATAATTCTTGGGAGGTAGATCAAATCATACCTTTTGGACCTTTATAAAATCTTACATATCTTTTACCACCTCTTGATCTAATATTACCTCTAATCCTTCTCCCATTGATGAACCCATTGTTACTTTCATCCCATCTATTATATTTACTTCTTCCACTCTTAAGATTACACTTGATGTCAAGGTAATTGATGTCCACCAAGTCCATTTTGAGTATGATAGCCATGGTAACCAAGTTCTATATCTTGAAGTATGTATTGAGTATTATGGTCCTCTTCTAACCTTGCCTAGTGATTAAGCTATCCTTGAACTAATTCATGCCTATGAACCTCAACTTCCTCAGCAACATCATAAACTTGGGAATTTTAAAACTAAACCCCCTTGTTTTAACAACTTTGTTGCCAACATTGATCCTATAACTAATCCAATTTCAGATTTACCTAATACACCATACCACTTTCAATATGGTAATGTCATGCTTATTAAAGAAACAACTCACATATAATATTTTACTCCATATTATCCTTGACTAATTACTGTCTCTCACAAACTCTCACCTACCAAACATGATAATTTTATCTTATTCATTGATAAGTATCATAAGTTATTTGCTTGGTCCTATGAGGAAATGCTTGATATTGACCCTATCATTATGGTGAATAATATCATTACTTATCCTAATGTCAAACATGTGCATCGAAAACAAAGTAAAGTTTCACTCAGGGTTTCTACTCTATGTCACTAAGAAATCATCAAACTACTTGATGCTAAATTTATTAAACTAATGGATTATTCTGAATAGGTTTCTAACATTATCCCCATTTAGAAAAAAGGTCACTATGGTCATTTTTATTTTCATTGATTTCCACAATCTTAACCTTGATTATCCCAAGGATAACTTCCCTTTACCTTTGATAGATTCCATCGTTGATTCCAAAACTATTTACAAAATGTTATCTCTTATGAATGGCTTCTCAAGATATAATCAAATTCATATTGCCCCTAAAGACCAACATAAAACCACTTTTACCATGGAATGGGGCACCTATTGATATGTCAAAATTCCTTTCAACCTCAAAAATGCTAGATCTACCTACCAATGTGAAATGACTCACATCTTTCATGATCTCATCCACAAAATTATTGAAATTTATGTGGATGATCTTATTTCTAAATCCAAAAGTTATATGACTCATATTTCTAATCTCGGTATCATATTTTATCATCTTCTTAAATATTGGGTTAGACTCAATCCTTAAAAATGTGTCTTCGGTGTCACATCTATAAAATTGTTAGGATTCCTAGTCTCTCTCTATGACATCAATGTTGACCCTACCAAGATTAGTGATATCATCAATATGCCCATTCCTCATTATATTCCTAACATCTTTAGTTACTTAGGCAAACTTAGGGAAATTAGACTATTTGTCCTTGAAATGGCTTATTGCACCCAATCTATCAATTCCCTTCTAAGGAAAGGCATTACTTTATAATGGATATACCCATTTCAAAAAACATTTGACAACATGAAAGAGTCACTACTTTACCTACCTACACTTAATCCTCCTAATTATCAACCCTTGATTCTCTATTCTTCTTCCCCACCCATATCAGTTGGACAATACTTTCCCAATATGATGATATTGGAAGAGATTATGTTATCTATTACATCAGCTAAGGCCTCATCATTTATGATACATGTTATACTAAAATTGAACATGATTTCCTCACCATCTATTTTATAGCTAAAAATATTCACCTTACATGCTTTACCAAACTACTTATTTCATCATTCACTCTAACTACATTCATCACTTCTCCAAATATTTTTTGCCTAGAGATAGAATTAGAAAATGGATGGTCCTCCTTATAGAAATTGATTTATGCATCATCACCCAAAAATATATCAAAGGGCAAGTCATAACTGATCAAATTGATGCAAATCTTATACCAGTTGTTTCTTCCCTTTAATATGATCTTCTTGATGATAATATCCTTGACATTGAAGGTCTTAATCAAGATATTTCTCTCAAAGATTATTTTCATAATTTTATTATTGATCTTAAAGTAAATATCTTGAATAATCCTCTATTCCATCTGATACTACTAAACCAAAAATAGTTATTGATGAGCTTTTTGAAATCAATGTTGACTTACATGAGGATACTTGGACCCTACACTTTGATGGTGCTAAATGACTTCAAAGATCTAGGGCAGGTTACATTCTCACAAGTCCTCTTCGAAATATCATAACTTTAGCTTCTCATTTGACCTTTTATGTTACTAATAATATGGTTGAATATAAAGCCCTCATCTTAGGCATGTGATCTACTCTTAATTTAGACATTCAATACTTACATGTTTTAGGTGATTATTAGCTTATTTGTCACCAAGTTAATGGTGATTATCAATGTAGAAGTGAAAAACTCATTACCTATCATCAAATTACAACCACTCTTGCTAAGTATTTTATCTCTTTCACTATTGAGCATATCCCTAGAGATAAAAATTCCATTGCTAATTCTCTTGCCTCTTCCACCTCTCTCTTTCATCCACACCAAGTTCATTTTGACCCTACTTTTCTTACTAAGGATTTTATCTCTTTCATTATTGAGAGTATCCCTAGAGATAAAAATTCCATTTCTAATTCTCTTTCCTCTTCTACCTCTCTCTTTCATCCACACTAAGTTATTTCTAACCTTACTTTTCTTCTAGAAATAAGAAAATATCCATCTTCAACTCAACCACCAAATTCATTTATTTTCCACATCAAATATGTTACTATTCAATAAAGTCTATGGTACAAATACATTATTCAATTATTGAAAAATTAAATTTATCCTCCTAACTTAGATTCTCATGAAAAGACACACATTCATAAACAAGCTTTAAATTATGTGTTTAGACATAACATCCTTTACTATCATAGTGCTAAAGGTAATTTGCTTTATTGGGTTATGCAATATGAGGTTCCTCCTCTTCTTGAACAAGAACATGGGGGAATTTATGGTGGCCACTATATTAAACATGATACAACCTACAAATTCCTACTTATGGGTTACTTTTGGCCTACTCTTGAAAAAGATGCAAATGAATATGCTAAAAAGTGCACTCTTTTTAAGCTTCAGGATGATCTAATTCATCTACCTCTAATTGATCTTTAAACTATTGAATCTCCTTGGCCCTTTTCCACATGGGGATTTGATATTATTGTAAAATTACCTTACTCCCAATATGGGCATGTTTTTATCATCATTGCTATTGAATATTTTACCAAATGGGTAGAAGCCATGCCCCTTGTTAACATCACCAGTCCTACCATTTCCAAATTTATTCTTAATCAAATCATTTTCTACTTTTGTGTTCCCCATACCATGATTTTAGACAATGGTGGTAACTTCAAAAATAAACATGTTAAACAACATTATGCTAAATTCAAGATCAATCACATATTTTTAATGCCTTATCATCTATAATGAAATGGTCAAGATGAGGCCACTAACAAAATTCTAAACAAAATTATCCAAAATGTAATTCATGAAACCTTCATAGATTATATTCTTCATCTATACACTACTCCTTATACCTATTGAACTAGCATACATAATACCACTGGGGTAATGCCATTATTTTTAGTCTATGGTTCTATGTCAGTTCTCCCATTTAAAGTTGAGCTTCCCTCTATATATATATATCTCTTCATGGTATCATTCTCAATGAATAATTACATGAATCTCACTTTCATGCCCCTAATCTCCTTGATGACCATCATCTTTTTGCCTTACAACATAACCACCAATACAAGGTTTGTATTGTCAATAAACATAATAAACACGTCAAATTCTACACATTTAATGTTGGTTAGCTTGTCCTTAAACTACACTACACCCATGATAAAGAAGGAAAATACATCCAAAAATGGTTGGTCCCTATTTAGTCAAAGATATTCTTGGTCTAAGCAACTATCATGTTCAAAATAATGAAGGCCATGTTTTCAAAGATCCCACAAAATAAAAATTCCTCAAAAAGAACTTTACCTAAACAATTTCCTTCTTTTCATGATTTCTATCTACATATACATTTTTTTTAGGTTAATTACATAGGTATTTCTCTCTACAGTAGTTCTCTCTTTTCACAAACCTTTAGTCCTTCCTTTTTGGTCTTTTGGTTTCCCCTTTCTCTCATGAGTTTTATTTTAAAACCATGGATAGGACTTGGTCTTCCTCATCATGTACCATAGTCTTCTTTATCTTTACTCTTTTTACATTATTTTTTAGCACCCCTTGGGTTTCTCTTTCATGACTTGTAGTGTAAGACCACAAATAGGACCTAGAATTCCTCATAAAATTACCATAGTTTCTTTATTTTTCTATAATAAATTTTGTAATGGTTACACATTCTTGATCTTTGTTCTCAAATTTAGCTTTTATGTCTTTTGATAGATGAAATTTTCACAATAATCTGTGTTAGCATGTTTTTCTTCATTTCCCTTATTATTATGATAATGAATCATACTTTACTATCATTGTATCCCTTTTTACCCTTTGTCACATTTTTTTCAATTTGAATTAATTTAAATTATTCCATGTGTCACACCTCTTGATTTCCCATTTATTTCACTCCACATTGCATAAAACAAGGTCAAATTCAAGATAACACTTTTATTTTACATATATTTAAGAGATGCTTAGACCCCATGCTCTTTGAAGTTTCTCTATCTTATCAACCAAGTCCCAAAAACTCAAATGAAAGTCATCCTTAGCACCCATGTTTGGTTTTCCAAACTTGTATGGAGGAGGAATAAAAAAAGACATCAAGAAAGTTAAAATCCAAATAATTTGAATTAAAAGGCAATTATAGATCAAAGGTAACATACAGATATAAAATGTCAAATCACACCAAAAGACATGATTAAAAGCACATATCTTATCTCTAATTCAAGCTCAAACTCCACAGTTGGACTCACATAGAGCCAAGGTCCATTAGGTTGTGGTAGGCTAGTAGATTATAATAAGGGAATTTAACAAAGTCTATGGTGATACCTACTTTCTCATACAATTACCCAATCTTTTTAATATACCAATAGATATATAATGTGTCTTGAGGAATGGGGAACATGTTTTGGGAAGGTAGGTCCATTTTAATTTTCATGCATATAGCCTTCATGGGATGATCTTTATACTTAATTTATTAACATAAAACTTATGTGGCTAAGAGAAGTTATTCATAGTCTTTAAGGTTGAAAGTCCTCTTGTTTTGACAAACTTAATTTGAGTATCTTGACTTCAATAAAGAGTTCCTATACCTTAGTTTTTTTCTTCATTCTCCCCTCTACCCATTTCATTTCCCCCTTGATAGGCAAATTGTGATTCCAAATCTATTTATCCATCTTCTTTAATTCCTTCTTCTTCAACTCTTGAAAACATGCTAGTATTACTTTTTTTTAGTTTTATCTATCCTTAGAACGAAACAACATGTTTGAGAAACTATGGATTACTTCTTTCTTTTTCATGATGATTTTACATTTCTAGACTTTTATTAATTTACTTTTACCATTTATCATTTGTTGTACTATCTTATTGTTACAGACACCTAAGTCTACACCCTTTTTCCATTGTTGTGTGAGATAAGGATTATTACTTCTCACTCATAAATTTTATTTTCCCATTTTGTATATACTTTTACATTTTATGTTTTATTACCATACTTTTTGACATGTATCCCTGGTTTGACTTGGTGAGTTTGCCTTTCTTAATTTAGGTTTACTTGTTTGAGTTTTTCAATCTTTAGTAGCCTTGGATTTTTAGTTACCCAATTTCCTCTTATTTTCAACTTGGTCATTTGGTCTAACATAGCAGTTGTCACCCCAGCTTACCAAATTCATTAGTACATCCCATCCTCATAGCACTAGTTATCTTGGCTTTCTTTCATTTATTTGTTTTTAATATTTTGTTTTGTATTCATAGGTTTATTAAAAGTAGTATATGTACCCTACATAATCAAAACTAACAACATAGAATATAATTATCTAGCAATAAAGGTAAGTCAAGGTATGCATCACATTTAAATTTTAGTCATTTTATTTTTAGTTATTTTATGCTTTAAAACACTACAACTTTTTTTAGCCTTAGCATCATGTTTTCTTATGTTCTTTATCGAAGTACCATCCCTTATTTCACCTTAGTGACACATGATGAGATTTGAGTGGGGCATATGTATACACATAATATTTTTAAATTATATCAAATACTAATGCTTTACATCTTGGAGGAACCCATTGAGACTCAATCTCTCTAAATGCATACCCTAAGGGGTGTATCGAGAAAGGGGTGGGTAAACATTTGGTGCTTCATATAATTATTGTCCCTTATTGCCACATTATTACCAATCCAACTAGCTCCTAAAACCATTCACTAAGCTATTACTCCTCCAGTCTTTTTCCTTTTTTCATCTCTCTTTAACTCACCTTTATCCCCTTTTCATAGTCAACTATACTAAGTCGACTGGGTCGACCTTGTATAGTTTTTAACCTTTGATTATTGTATAAGGTTAACTGGGTCAACCCTATACTATTTTGGGATATCTTCACTTCAAATTTGTGTTATTCCTTTGGCTAACCTAGCTTGATACCTAGTGAGTAACTAACCAAAAACATATAGGGTTGACTGGGTTGGCCCCATATAGCTAACATATTCAAAAGTATTTAGGGTGAGAAACTCCTATATATACAAGATCACTTCATCATTATTTATTATGAAATCAAGAATTATTAATTGCTCATGATTATTTAAAATATACTCTTCCACCATTCTACTTGAGGAGTCATATCTTAAGGTTTCTATTTGGAGAATCTGGTCTTGTGGATAAATCTTGGATGCTTTGGCCTTTCTTAGTGATATTTAAAAACTAAAACAACCTCTTATGAAGTCCCTTTAGCCAAGGGATAGATTGATTCTCAATGGGTTCACATTCACATAGGTATATTCTAACTTTGTTCTCCTCTCTTTAGTAGATAGAAGTAGCATAAGTATTGGTTAGAATAATATTACTCTTCATATTCCATGTATTAGGGTTTTACTCATACTTAGCTTCATTAATATTCTTGTATACATGTTTTGATTGCTTTACTAACCCCTCATATTGTGTCACAAGAATTGGTGAGCACTAAATTAGATTTACTTTCTTTTTTATTAGACATAAGTGGAATATCAAAACCTAAGACCCCTTTAGGGTTATTACATGATTATGTTATTTTGGAGGCTTTAGAACCCTCCTTAGCATAATGTATTATGATAAGTGATCCCCTAATCAGGTCTAGAGGATCCCCATCTTAGTCATGCTCCCACTAAATAAATGTATTCCCAATTAGAAGTGTAGGTATGCTCTATCTTCTCTGAGCTAGGATTGATTTATAGACATGATGCATTTATGATTGCATATAGTAAATAATTTTCAAATAGACATATTTATACACTTTCTAGGCTTCAAAATATGTCACATTAATCAATATCCTAGATTTATAGAATCTCTAACCCTTATATCAATCCAACCACCAAAAAATATTTTCCTAACTTTTTCACTTCATACATATATGTCTATAGGTCTACCATTGTACTTTAGTTACATAGGATCCTATAAAAATCTATCTACCCAAATCTCAATTTCTTCAGTGCATGAATACATGCATTCAAATTATCAACTCCCACCTTATGTGATAACTAATACTTCATGAAAATGTACTAGGGTCTACATAGGATTATTTTAGGTCTACATGTATTGAATTCAACATATACTAACTTGTAAAAATTATGCCACTTGGAATTTGTTGCATAATATTCTCAATGCATTCCTTTACACCAGATCATGTTTTTTTATGTGTGTCTAACACCTTGCACTATTTTTTTATGTCTTCACACATTTGTTCACCTTACTACCTTATGAAAAACAAAACATATATTTCACACAACCTCAGTGTGCCATCTTATATGCATTGACCTACTCCTCATTCATACTTCTTCCTCAAAAATATATGTGCACTTTTGC
This sequence comes from Torreya grandis, assembly GCA_037957365.1. Taxonomy (NCBI): domain Eukaryota; kingdom Viridiplantae; phylum Streptophyta; class Pinopsida; order Cupressales; family Taxaceae; genus Torreya; species Torreya grandis. The sequence continues at coordinate 544,422 of JARHVA010003465.1, read as the reverse complement.
CTTATGCCCTTATGCATTGTGTCCTTTTTTTCAAAACTATACTTATCCATCCTATGTAATGAAATATATCCTTTTTCCTAGGATGTTCTTTCATAAAAATCCTTGAAAAACTAAAATTTTAACTCTAAATCACAATTTTAATTCTCTAGAATTATCACTAGAATAACCAATCTTTTGTGAATTCTAACCATGTCGAGTCTTTGGCTATTTAGTTATTCCACTTCATCAAATATTTCATGTATTACTACCCATATTCCTACTTCATCACCTTAGATTATAATATTACCTCTATTTATTTATTTTCATTTCTTGATATCTATGCATTTAAATTAGATACTCATGACTCAGTATATTCTACCTCTTCACTCTATTTCTCCTCATGAAACTCATATAAATCTTAAACATTGAATATGGGTGATATTCCCATCTCTTCTAGAAACTCTATATTGTATATATTTGCTAATAATTTTTGTAAGAACCAACATGGTCATATCCTTTTCATTTTTAGATTATTGTATACCCATTTCAAAAAAAATCTATTTGTGTAAATATCCCAACACTAGGTATCCTATAGGGAACTCATATAAATCTTACACATTGTACATAGGAGATATTCCCACCTCTTTTGGTAGTTCTATCTCATAGATTTTTTTTAATAATTTGTATAAGAACGTACATGGTCCTATCATTTTCATTTTTATCTTGTTTTCTTCCCCCTTTGAAACAAGTCTCTTTTGTAAATGTTCCAACACTAGGTCTCCTACTTATAAATTTTTTTTTTTTCACCTCTCATTTGTACAATATTTACATTGATGATTGCTATGTTTGATCATTTTTATACCTATTTATGTAGTTCATGGATATATTATGCATAGTATTTAGCTTCCACACTGTTTATATGTGCTTCATTAATATATCTCAACTCTATAACTCCCCTTTGATTGATTCTAATTACTACATAGAAAGGCCTTTTTCTAGTTATATAATTCACCAAAAATAATTATGTAAACTCTACTTATGAAAACACCATATAACATTGATTAGGATTATATCCAAATAAGCATCTGAGTGAATTTACAAGGTTTCAGTTTACCACCTCAATTTTTCCATTTATTTATGGATTATATGTGAAAATGGAATCCAACTTTGTACTCAACCTTCACCATAATTTTCACCATAAATGGCCTCTAAACTTCTTATCCCTATCAAACAATATGATATGTTCAAAATTCTATAGCATCACCACCTTTTTTTAGAATAATTTGTTTATATTTTATACATCACTAATATTCTCACATGTGATAAAATGTGTCTTCTCAAATAATATATCCACCCCCAAAAATATGGAATCATTTCCTATTTATGACCTTATAAACCCTAGAAAAAATCCATGTCGATTTCTTCTCATATTTTTTCTAGTATGGGTAGTGGTTGATACAACCCCATGTTTTGACTCATTACCTTTAACAATGGATAAAATTTTCACCTTTTCACATATTCATGCACATTTGAACCCATAATAGGCCAAAAATATCCTTTTGTCAACATTTCTAAGGTTTTGTCATAGCTAAAATGTTTGGCTAGTCCTCCATTGTGTTTCTCCTCAATAAAAGTCTCATGTATCGACCCATTTTATATGCCTAAATACTCTTCTTTGAATAACATTATTTATTATGTGTGGTAATAAAACCATAGTGTTATATCTACACACACTCTCTTTTCATCACATAAATACTCATCTTGAGCCTAAATTTATTTGATGGTGTCAAATCCCATGACCCCCACTTGCATTTTATTTATCAATAGTATTCTCAACATAACAATAAATTTATTTATATCCCACTTTAATGTTTCAACATAAATGTGTAGCCACTCCACCCAATTCATGTGTCATTTATTTAAATTCCCTTGGATATTGATAAATTATATTTCCTAATGGTCTATGTACAACATAAAATCCTTTGGTATAAGATAGTGTCTCCACTTCTTTAAGGTTTGCATAATAGTGTGAAAACCTTACTCATATACATAAAATTTATAATTTGAATCATTAAACTTATAATTAAATTATGTCACAGATTTCCCATATTTCATTAATAATTCTCTAATGTTTGTGCCACTTCCATCACAATCCACTTGGAACACTATGTTTATTTTTTTCAATATCAACACTAGCTACCCAGTCACCTTCTATTTCAAAACATAGAAACTATGCTCAATGTCATTTGTACATGTTAATACTTTGGTATATCGCCTAAAAAAATCCATGATCATTGTATATATACTATTAAGTTTATTTATGAGATTCCTATAAAATCATGTGATATCATGAAAACTTTATTCTTTAAATGAGATTTGTGGTGATGGCCACTCCACTTTCACACACACCTTCTTTGAGTCAATCTTTATATCTTCCTCAAATATCAAAAACCCATGTATACTAACTTTATATTAATTAAGATAAATTTATTCACATTTATCAACAACTTCTCTTTGTCAAACATCTACAACACATTCCACGTATGCACTATGTGTTCCTCCATTGTCTTTTTGAACACTAGAATATCATCCAAGTATACAATGACTTAATTTCCCATAAATGTATTTAAAATTTCCTTAATGAACCTCATGATTTACTTGTAACATATTTTCAATCAAAAAAAATTAATAATCATTCATATATCCCTTACTTCATATTGAAGGTTGTCTTCCACTCATCTCCTTGCCTTATCATGGTTTGATGATACCCACTCTTTAGATCAATCTTAGAAAAAATATATTCCCCACTTAATAAATAAATTAATATATGCATGGAAAGGTAAACTAATACTTTATTTTTTATTTTTTTGATGGCCCTCAAATATATCCACATGCATTGTTCTCCTTCTTTATTTGATGCCATTATTGTAGTTATTATGCATAGGCTAAAACTTTATTTTATCAATTTTTATCCTGTAACTCATGTACTTCCTTTTTATCTCCTAATTTTCTTATGAAATAATTTTTTATGCAACCTTTTTGGGAAAAATTTCTCCTAGAATCAAGTCTATGTGGTGATTGATGTTCTTCATTAGCATTAATCCATTTGTCAAGTTCATTGAACCAATGTAAACACGTTTAACAACTCCACTTCATATGGAAGTGCCTCAACCTTTTATTTTTTTATTCCATCACACTCTTATTACACTATATTAAGAATGATAAAAAAACATGCCTTTTATTCTTCTACTATCTTCATTAATTTATTTCTTGACACCATCAACACTCTTGCATAAACACTAATATTGAATTCCTTTTCCTTGTTTTTCATGGGATTCAAGGTGAATTTTATGCCATCCTCCTCCAAGTGATGGATTTTTTCTCTTACATCATGTACAATATTCCATCAATACTTTAAAATTCTCCCTAAATGTTTTTGACACACGTCACACCACACCTCATCATGGTTTGTGTCTATATTAAACTTCACAAGGTATTTTTTGTTCACTATCACTTGATGGTAATTTTATAGCCAAGACACCTTATATGGGTTTATGTGTACCACCTTCTTAAAACCCAATTTATCCTCCATCTCTCATTATACCATATTATTTGTGTTTCCATTATCCACTCCCACTTTATAACATATGCCTCATGATTCTTAAATCATTCAAAAAAGGCTATTCCTTTGCATTGGTTCATTTTGTACCTTTGGAAACTTCACTAACACCCTATTCATAATTAGGGAATCTACACATTATGTATCTTCTAGGTGTCATGTTGATCCATTGGAATCCACATCTTCAGGTGCTACATGTGTACCCACTTAAAACATTTTTGTACTTTTCCCTTGCACCTAAGGACATTAATATGTTTTATTTTTAGTTTTTTTACATCTAAAATATGTTCATGGGAATCCTATTTCCATTATTCACCCACATGTTCCTCACCTATGGATAGGTAATATGTACTTCTACATATGTTCTCTTCCTCAATTCAATATTCTCCATCTTTTTTTAGGGCATGTGTACTATGTTCCATTCTTCTCTCTCCTTATCTCTATAATTTCCTATTGAGGTGTAGAATTGTATCCTTTTAGAGAATTTCTTGAAGCTCCCCCACTTTCACACATAATATTTGGACAACCTCAGGTTGTGGGTATCCTATGGTGAGGTTGAACCTCTGCAGAAGGCCAAATTACTCTTGATAAATCACTTAAACTAATGTCTTCTACTTGGAAAAGGGTTACAAGGGGTGATATGGATCCCAATAAAGCTAACAAGGTGATGCACAAAATTAAATGGACACTCACATAAGATTGAACACACACTAGATCAAGATAAGATAACATTGGCTCACACAGTCTCACAAACTAGCTAATTACATAACTATTTCATGAACTAGGCTTACCAAGTAATAAAAGAGATAGAGGAATTGTAATATTCATACTAAGAATCTATTAATGGCAATAAAATCATAAATATATACCTTTAAATAGCTTGAAAACACCTTAAAATAGGATATTATAAGGACAATGGACATGGAAGAATCTACTTCATAATACCATCATGCACAATCTTACTTGTACACTAGTCAAAGGCAAGAGATAAGTAAAAAAATTGTCTTATTTCATCAAGAGGTAGTTCTTAAAATTTTTTGATGTGTTTTTAGCCTTATCAAATGAGGGTCTCCTACTCTTCAAAAATGAGAGAGAGAGAGAGAGAGAGAGAGAGAGAGAGAGAGAGAGAGAGAGAGAGAGAGAGAGAGAGAGAGAGAGAGGAGAGAGAGAGAGAGAGAGAGAGAGAGAGAGAGAGAGTTATAATGTGGAAGAAAATGGGTGTTAGAAAACCATGATACCCCTTGTCTTTACTTTGTTAGTATATTAGTTTTTATGGATGCATATTATTTTTAAGTCATCTCATGAGTTTTTTTATCTCGCATTCATGGGAAGTAGTAGTTGCTTAGATCATACATAGTATATAAGTAAGTGTTGAGGCTATTGAAAGCTTCCAAGAATTTATTGTATTAATCTTGCTCAAAGGAGGTTACCCCCTCAAAGTGGCATGTGATCAATATAATCCTTTTGGTGCTTATGATAATTATATAAATATGTCATTTTATGTATTTTCATTAATTTTTTATAGGAAGATTCTCTCGTCTAGTATCAAAGCACTTCCTAGGGCCAATTTTTTTAGAAAGTCTAAACTTTGTTCTGTTGCATAATTTATTTAAGTAATTTTCTTAGAAAAACATAACTTTATTTTATAGGATAATTCATTTAAGTATTTTTCTAAATCACAATAACCTATTTCAGATCAGGGTAGAGATCTATCTACATAATTGTGGGAAGTGCTTGGGTGAAAGACCTAAAACTCATTATGAGGAGTACCATAGGAGCCCAAAAGTAACTAGCCAAATGAGAGGATATGTTATTAAAATGGACAACATCCATTTCCCTATTAATTAGTTTCCATTGGTGATGAAAACCAAGAGCTATCAGTTATGTGTAAATCTATGGCCAAACATTTTTTGGAGAGTGGTATTCACTCAGATGGCATTGGTGTCTAGAGAGATATTTTTAAAATCGTAGGTATCCATTGAAACTTGGGGTTCAATTCTATTAGTTTTACACTATTCCTAGTAGACTATCAAAAAATCAATCAATAGAGTATCAAAATACTCTTAGAGGACTTGCATTCAAATATTTAATAGAAACCAAAAACCAAAAATTATTCATCCTATGAATTTTAGAAAACTATCATTAGAGTATCAGAAAAATCTTAGAAGACTTGTGACTATATATTTGATAGAAAACAAAAACTTCATTTTTTTCATATCTCTCCATTTTTAGCCCCATTGATCCTCAAAATTTATCTAGACACCTAAAATTCCATTCTCCACCTTTTCTTCCTTAAGGTCCCATATCCTAATTCCACTCCTAATTCCTACAAATCTCAATTTTCCCTTTTTTGGGTTTTTCCATAAATTATATTTATTTCATTTGCCTTAAAAAATTTCCATAGTGTTCATCTCCCTTTTCTACTCCTTTGTCCCTCTGTGAGAGATTTACTAGTTTTTCCATTTTCCCTCCTGAAATTTCCCTCATTTTTGTCAATCATACTCCCACTATGCAAAAAAATAGTAATAGCCCCTTTACCCCTTCTAATTTTTCCCTAATTAAAAAAATTATTTATTAAAAGTGTCTTACCTCTAGTTTTCATACCCATTTCAAAAAAAATCTCTTCTTCTATTCATGGTAGTAAACCAAACAAGAGAAAAAACATGGAGGATGAAATTGTCATCCTCAAGACCCAAATCAAAGATCTTGATGAAAAATTCTTGACCTCAATCTTCAACATACTACCTTGCACAATAGATTGCATCCAAATTCCTCTTTAGACACTAGGTTTTCTTCTTCTAACAATTTTCATGGGATGAAACTTGATTTTTTTTGATTCAATGGTGTAGATCTAACTAGATAGATCTATCAAGAAGAACCAAATTTTACTCTGCATAATAATTTTGATGTCAATAAGGTCCTAATTACATCCTTCCACTTAGAATATGACACCCTTTAATGGTATCATTGGTATGCCAAGGCTCATGATAAGCCCACATGGGCAAATTTTTAAACCCTCATTTTATAATGGTTTGGCCCTAGTGCTTTTGATGACTTCATTAGAGTACTCACTAAACTTTACCAAATAAGAACCATGAGAGAATATCAAACAAAATTTTAAAAATTAGTCAATCACATAAAAGGATTATCTAATGAATTCTTTAGGAGTTGCTTTGATAGTGGAATGAAGGATGAAATTTGATTTGAGGTCAAAATTTTCCATCCCAACATGATGATGGAATACCTAGGGTTGGCTAAGCTTGTAGAGGACAAGATCATAGCTTAGCAATGATTCAACTCCAATTTTTCTCCATTCCAAAATACCACTCATTAATGAACTCAAACAACACTAGCCTCTATGACCACTCTTATCAAGCATTTGACTAAAGTAGAGATGCAAGCATGTCAAAAAAGGACTATTTTATAATTATGATGACAAATTTAGTTGAGAACATTGATGTGTCTAGAAAAATATCTACCTAATAGATGTGCACTCTTTGCTTGAAACTAAAGTTTTGAAAGATGATTAGTAAACAAAAAATGATCTAAAAAGAATCTTCATTGATTATGGAACCTATTTCTCAAGAAGACCAACTAGAGATCTCTCTTCATACCTTAGTAAGAGTAACCACCCCACAAACCATGTAGGTTATGAGTTAATTTAATAATATCCCTATGATAATACTCATTAATTTAGGTAGTACTCATAACTTCATTAAGCCTCAAATTACAAAATAGGCTAATTATGTTATTCATCCTTGCTCTAGCTTTGAAGTCATGATTGACAAAGGGGGCACATTACCTTGCAAAAGGAAGTGTCATAATGTGTATATCTCTATTATATATTATAAATTGAAATTAAACATGTTTTCCTTGACCTTAGGTGGATGTGATGTTATTTTAGGAGCCCAATGGTTACTCATACTTGGACCCATCTTATAGGACTTTGCTAAGCTTTGGATGTAGGTTTTAGATAATGGGGAAAAAAACACATTAAAATTATTACACCTAGGGTCTCTTAGCATCATAAGTTCACATCTCATAGAAAATATTATTAAGAAAAATTCAAACATCATCATTTTGTATCTCTATTCCATTTAAATACAATGATCAATAATTTCCACTACTCTTGATCTACAAACCATTATACATAGGTATGCATGTGTCTTTTCCAAAATAATGGGATTACCACCTTAATGGATAGAGTAAAATCATATTTATCTCCTTCTTAGAATCATCCTTCCCAACATTAGGCCCTATTGCTACCCATTTTAATAAAATACCAAGATCAAGATGTTCATTCAAGATTTAATCAAGGCATTATTCACCTCAGTACTAGTCCATATTCTTTCCCAGTTCTCCTTTTCATAAAAATATGGGTCATAACATCTCTAAATTAACTTATATGTACCTAACTAAGTCATAATAAAGGATAATTTCCCAATCCCTGTTATTGATGAGCTTCATGGCACTCATTTTTTCTCCAAGTTGGATCTCCACTCTGGATATCACTAGATCTGGCTTCATGAGAATGATATCCCTAATGACCTTTTTCCTCACTAATTATACTTCAAAATTTTAGGTATTGATGAATAAAATATTCAATCCCTACCTATGGAAATTCATTATGATCATCTTTGATGATATCCTCATCTATAGTAAAACATGGTATGAGCATCTCCAACATCTGTAGCTCGCATTACAACTTCTCTCTGATCATCATCTCTATGAAAAATAGTCAAAATGTAATTTTGGATAGGACTAAGTGGAGTATCCCAAGCATATTATTTCAGCCCAAGGGGTTTAGGTGGATCTCAAAAAATATCTACCATGATAGATTGGCCACATCCTTAGACACTCAAGAGCTTCCATGGTTTCTTGGGGTTGACTGGATACTATCATAAGTTTTTCAAGGATTACATGAGTATTGTAGCTATACTAATAGCTATGTTTAAAAATTATGCTTTTACATGGACATAAGCTATTGAGTGTGCATTTAAATAGTTAAAACAATCTATGTGTACTACACCTATTCTAGCTATGCTAAATTTTGTCAAGGCTTTCACTATAGAGAGTGATGCTTGCCATAATGGACTTGGTGGTATTCTTCTCCAAGAATTATTCCCCATTTCATTCACTAGAAAATCCCTTTATAGTAATAATTTATCACTCTTTACCTATAAGAAGGAAATGATGGCCATTTTGTATGCAATACAAAAGTGGTGGCCATACCTAATGGGGAATCATTTTTGCATCAAAACTAATAACTAAAGTCTAAAATATTTCCTAGAACAATGGGTCTCCACCCCATCATAATAGAAATGAGTTAGAAAACTCATGGGTTATGAGTATGATATCACTTACAATAAGGGTAAGGATAATATTATGCTTGATACTTTGTGTCACACATTTATGGACCAAGCTTCCCTTTTAGCTATTTTCATGCCTATTTCAAATTGGTTAGATGTTGTCTAATATGGGTATGATATATAATATGGGTATTTTAATGAATATTAACTATCTCAAATCATTCAATAGTTGGCCGCCAACCCTCCATTTTATTGCATTAGTTTTGGGATGGTATTTCTCTATGATATAAAGGCCATCTGGTGCTTCCCTAGAGCACAAATTTTTAGTAAGATATATTTTATAAACTCCATGCTTCTCCATCCACAAGACACTTAGGTTTTCTCAAAACTTATGAATGGGCATGATGTTACTTATTTTGAAAGGGAATGAAAAAGTAAATTCAATAGATGGTGGTTGAATGTGATACCTGATAATGTAACAAGGGTGAAATAACACTCACTTTTGGGTTTCTCAAACCCTTACCCAAACCTACCAAGATTTGGATAGATATTTCTATGAATTTAATTTAGGTTCTCCCTAAATTTTGAGGGAAAATAGTGATCTTGGTTGTGGTTAATCACCTATCTAAATATAGTCATTTTTGTATCCTTAACCATCCCTATACCGCCTCCACATTCACACAAATTTTATTGGACTAGATTTTCCATCTTCATGGCATTGCTTATTCCATTGTATCAAAGCATGATGTAACCTTCACTAGCCATTTTTGGATATAACTATTTTGATGCACTGATACCCAATTGAAGATGAGTTGTGGGTATCATCCATAAATAGATGGCCATACAAAAATTGTCAACAAATGCTTGGAAAATTTCCTTCATTACTTCACCTCAAAACAACAACATCAGTGGGAAAAGTGGCTCCCTCTTGGTAAATGGTGTTACAATTCCTCTTACCAAAATTCAACTAAAATGACTCCATATGAAGCATTGTATGGTTAAGTACCACCAGAGCTCCTTCCATATAACCCTAGTAGTTCACTAGTTCAAGAGTTTGACATGCTTCTCCAAAACTAGGACCAAATCATCATCACCCTATAGGACAATCTTCATAGGCACAAAATATAATGAAATAATAGGATGATCAGCACCATTTTGAGTTCACTTTCTAATTAGGTGATATGGTTTTTTTTCACCTACATCTATACAAGTAATCTTCCCTAAAACTCAAAGGCCATCACAAGCTAGCTCCCAAGTTCTATTGGCCGTATAAGGTTCTCCAAAAAACTAGGTTGGTTGCTTATAATTTAGATCTCATACCTTCTTCATGAGTTCACCTAGTAATTCATGTTTCTTGTCTAAATAAAGTTATTGGCAAAAACATCAGAGTGTAGAATATTTTACCATAACTTGATAATGAATGATCTATCTTTCTTGAGCTGGAGGCAATCCTAGACAAGTGCACATGCCAAATTTTCTCCCACTCCATAATAGAGGTATTAATTCATTGCCATGGAATGCAACTAGAGGATACAACATAGGAACCACTATTTAAAATTCAACACCAATTCCCACATCTAAAGCTTTGAGGACAAAATTTTTTCTAAGAGGGAGGGGATGTTAGTAACCCATGCTACCCCTTCTCTTTACTTTGTTAGTATATTAGTTTTTATGGATACATATTCATTGTAAATTATCCCATGAGTATTTTTTTTATCCCACATTCATGAGAAGTATTAGTTACTTACATTATACTTAGTATATAAGTAAATGTTGAAGTTAATGAAGGCATCCATAAATTTATTGATTGACCTGGCTCAAAGGAGGTTTCCCCCTCAAAGTGGACTATGATCAATACAATCCTTTAGGTGCTTCTGCTAATTATATAATATGATATTTCATTCATTTTCATTAATTTGTTATAGGAGGATCTTCTAAATGGGAGATATAGGGGAAAGGGGAAGAGAGAGAGGGACCATGCTATCAAGAAATCAATAAATGGGTTACCACCACCTTTTAATGAATGCTCAACCACATTTTGATCCAATCAAGACTATTCTTCCATCATCAATTTAACCTCCATTTGTCTTAATAGTATTCAAGCCTTCTCATTGGATAAGAAATATGCTAGAAGATAAGAATGTTTTTGAAGATGATGAGTCATGATCCATGCAAATAAGGAAAACTTTAAAGGATTGAACATCAATTAAATGATCCAACTACACTCTCCAATCCCAAAATCCTTCTCTTGGAATTCTATGCCATATTCCACTTGACTTGCTTATAAGTACAAAATCCTCATATCCTTGGACCTAAAAAAAACATGTATATATCTACTTTAGATGGTTAAAGGTCACATTTCTATCCCTATCCTAAATTTTGAACCTAGGTCTACTATAGATGAAAACCAAACCTATTTATTTGTTTTTGTATAGTATTTATATCAATTAATATCCTCCATATGCTTGACCTCTTTCTAATAGTTAGTTTCCAATCTTTGGTCTTTATTAGGCCTAAAAAGACCTATTAAATCATTATAAATCTTTTATGGTGAAGTTCTAACCTAGAATATATGTTATGGTTCATCATGGATCATATTCAACAATGGTTCCATGTGTTCAACAACCTAGGTTCCTAAAATCCCTTGATATCAAATTTTCACTTATTTTGCATCCTTAACACATTATTTATCATATTTTAAAATATGACTACTATTCTTTTTGACATGTGTCTTCATAGTATTCGTTCTAGGACCTAATCAACATTACTCCATCGATATCCTTGGTAGTCACCTAAAATTGACCTCTCATTCATTGTTGATCCTTAAACTTAGCTCAGATGACACTTTTCAATCATGCATGCCTCCTATGGACCTAGCTTGTTAGTTCATGTGATCAAGTGTACTTACACTATGTGGTGACCTCACGTGTCTCTTTAAGCTTATTGACCTTTTAACCTTGGTCTACACCATCGATCTAGTTTTACATGGTTGAATTTACTTCATCAGATCTTATTTTTCACTATGGTTATAACACTTGTCACCATCACATTTTTCCTTAGGTTCCTCTATCTTGTTGACCTTGAGCTTGTCATTAATCTGACTTTGCATAATTTAACATATATCATCAATTTGATGGACCCACTAACTTGAGCTATCACCCACATAATGTTATATTTTTGATCAACTTATAAGATCCTAACACTTTTTAGTCCCACATTAAAATTTAGGATCCCTTGAAATATTTTGAATTTAAATGGCTACTTCTCATGGCTTTAAATTGACATCCCCATGCACATCTCACTCTGATAATTCAACTTTGAAGGCTTATATATTGAGATCTAAAACTCATCAAGATACCAAATTTTTAGGGGGTGATTTGGGCACAAAAATATAATTTCCATGTGATCCTTTATCCTTTATAGGATTCCAAATACATCTATTAAATACAAAACCAAATTAACCTATTCATTACTACATGATGTGTTATGATAGTCTGGCTTCCTTGTGCTTGTGCTTGAACTATTATTTGAAATTTAAAGACACCAATAAGTTTTTGAGACTTTGAGTAAAATTGATTCATCCCTATTAATGATTTTTAATACCATGTAAATTTCTTAGATCTTCCACTTGCAATTCTAGATCTGTCTCCAGACCTACTTCCCAAAAATCATCAAATTTCACTTTAAGCTTGCTTCATGTGTTTCAAAAGCTTTGAAAAAAATATGTGATATTCTAATTCATTATTGGATCATTAATCCAATAGGAATTTTTATTATCTTTTCACTTCACACCATGACTTCTAAAATATTGTACTACATTCAAGAAAGTTTTGTATGTAGGCCAAAACTGGCTAATAGTTCCTTCCTAGCCTTCATTGGAAGAACTTGTTTCTCATTTTTAAATGAGATATTTGAGGAAATATTTATTAAATAAATAATTATCTTAGATAATGAGGATGAGAGATTAATTTTTGAATGAGTTAGCTTACTTCAAACACTTCTAATAAATCCCCTTGTGTAGAGTCAAGTGTGGAGCTAAGGTAGGATTCTATGTCACCCATGTATTTTAATTTTATTATTTAAAACCAAATATATTATTTTCCCTTATTTATTGTGTTTTTAATAGGATGAAATTATATTTTTATTATTTTTTATTTTTCATGGCTGTGTCCATGGCTACTATGTGTATCCTTGTTGCCTCATTGGGCTTGGAGATGAAAACTCCTTCCATTTTTTGTTGGTTTTTTTTATAAACCATTTTGTGATTTAAAATCATATCATCATTATATCCAAATGGTCTTAGATTTTACACATGGTATGTGCCTTCATGTGTAGGGTTTGGGTAATGGAACTATGTTTTAAGTCTTATGAATATCTAATGTATAGGGTTTAGGAAATAGAACTAAGTTTCAAGTACTCATACAAAGCTCCAATGCATATGGTTTGGTAAAAAGGAAACCCTAATATTTATAAGGTCCTCCCATAGAAAGAGAGAATTTTAAACATTCCAAAGTCCTCATTTTCCCACCCCATAGTGTGGGGATTGGAGATTATCATCCATAATGGGTGAGTATGGAGTATTGATAAGTTTTTTAATTTTTTTTTTGGCATATGTGTATTCTAAATTTTTATTTGAGTGTTATTTTATTAACATTATGTGGGTTTTGGTTTTGGGTTAATGTGGAAGCCTATTGATATAAATAAATTATTAGTTGAGACTACTAGTTATACATCTAGTTGATACTAATAGTTGTACATCTAGTTGAGCTTATTACATTTCCATTATATACCTCCTTCATTTCTTATATCACCTTACCTTGAACCCTTGGTGTCATTAATACTTGGATATGGGACTTCTATTCTTGAAGGTGCCTAGGAAATTCACTTGATGATGGAAAAAGGATCGGACACAAGCCCCTCCTTAGCTTGGGCTTATGGGTACACTTGGGAACTTGCTCAAAGACTATTTTTGATTTCATGTATTATAAAATGTAAATTTTAAGAAAATGATTATTTACAAGTTTTAAGACATTTATTTGTACCATTCAATTATAACAAATGTGAAAGAGAAGAAAGGAAATTTTTTGATGTAATTATTATGAGATTTCACCCATTGATGTTTCATTAAATTTATAGTTAAAATAAGAACGGTAAGACGTGATGAAAGAACATTTTATGAACTAAATTTTAAGTTTTAAAATTACTATGAACAATGTCAGTTTTTTTTATTTCACAATATATTAAAATAAAAGTAATAATTTTTTTCATAAGGATCATTTATGTGGATTTCATTAAGATCAAGAAGGGCTAATGTCCATTAAAATTTATAATATTTAAAGTTTTCCAATTTTACCCAAATTCAATTTTAAGTAAAATTAAAGTTAATCAAAATTTATTGGCCTTTCACAGATTAAATTTTTTATTTATGATTTAACTATTATGATTTTTTGAAGTTAAACTATTGAATTTAATCTAGTTATTTATATAATTGATTAAACTTTGTGTATTTTTTGTAGACATTAAATGACATAAAAAGTGTCAAAAATAATTTTAGATGAAAATTTATAAACTTTATGATCTAGTTATTTTCTTTTCATGAATTTTATGATTATTGTTTGTTCACTATGAATTTTTGAAATTTAGGTGCTTATAGTGTAGTTAATTTTTAGACATGCTCCTTGGAATGGAACAATACCATTTATATAGGGTATCCTATTAGTTAATTTGGTGGCCATCTATATGACCATGTAGTGAGTTATTTAAGTTCCTAATGGTATCAAACTTTTTTAAGGTGGTTATCACCATATGTAGAGGAATTGGTGGTGCCATGTGAGCATCATCACATTATCTTTGGAAGCTTGGGGGACTATGTGGCTTTTATTCCATGTAGTTAATTACATTATAATTCCTCTAGTTAAATATGTGGTTAATAAATATTGACTACCACTCACATTTCTATCAAAAAATTAAAAAATGTTTATCTTTTATTTAACATTATTTTGTAAAACTAAGTTAATTTCTAAATTTTGGTGACTATATTTTTTTTTATAACTAGAACTAATCACATAGACCTGATCCATTTTTGTAAATCCATTTACAACAACTAAGAGACCCATATGGGGGTGACCTAAAAGGTTACTCCCTACAAAAACATTCCCTCTTCATCATGAAATACTTTCTAGGGCTTGAGACTTAATATTTTTTAAGATATGTCTCTTTTGTACAAGAGAGTTACTTTTTAGCCTTTTTGACATTTATGGGATTATAAAAATCTTGATATGGGTTGACCCAAAAGGTATTTACATTAATTTATTCCCCTTTATTGTATGAACTAAAAATTAAATCCTAAAATTGAAAATAAAAATTAGTTTCTTATTTAACCTTGTTGGTGTCTATTTATGTTTGTGGTTGAGCTTAAATCTCCCAAAGGCCTTTTAAAAACTATGAGATCTTGGAACTAGTTGGAGACTTTTTTAGAAGATGGATACCTAAAAAATAAATCTAAACATTTTTTTATCAAGATATATTTTAAAAATTAAATAAAATTTTAGTATTTTTTTTTAGAAGATGGATACCTAAAAAATAAACCTAAACATTTTGTTATCAAGATATATTTTTAAAATTAAATAAAATTTTAAAATTTTGGAGAGTCCATTAATAGAATTCATCCAAGGATGAGGAAGGATAAGAGGGATAACTATGGACAAGTCATTCTCCAAAACTTGCTTCCTCTTTTTCCAAATATAACATATAAAAATAATAAGTGATTTAAAACCTTTATTTATCTCCTTAAATATTTCAATATTTTATTCATCTTGACCAAATTTTATGGTTGAGATAGAAAGGATATAATGGTTAAAATGGGGTACTTGATCCTCAATGATTTAAGTAAGGACACTATAGAGCCCTTTTGAGGAGATATCAAGAGTATGAGTCATATTTACTAAGAATTTTTATTAAAAGGTAAGTAAACATGAAAATATATTCTATTTTTACTTGAATTTAGAATTGAGCCTTGTTATTGGTCAGAATCACTTAAGATCCCCTTGAACCCTGTAAAGAGATTGGATGAATCATCTGAGCCAAAGGTTGCTCAAACCCACATCTATTTAGTTGAGTGTCTATTATTGAATATGGAGCCATGTGTTCCCACTTATTTTTATTAGATATTTTTAATCTTATTTATAAGTGTGTAGGTTGATTATAATAAGTGGGTCCCATTTGGTCAAATAGTAATTATGTGTGCACTTGTGTAATTCACCAGTTTTGATTAAGCATTTATGTTTATTTTGATGCATTATACATCTTGTTCCATTAATATGGATGGCCAATGGAAAATGTAATTTTATTGAATGTGCAACATAAATTCTCAAAAAAAATGGCCTACTTTTTTCTAGTTTTAGTCATGTAAAACTTTGGGCATGACACCATCTGTAGTGGTTAGTTTAGTTTTAATTTTAACTAACCCATCATTTGGTTACCATTTATTTTATTTGTATTTATTTGGTTTAGTGTATCACATACTTCTCCCCACATTTATGAGGGTTATGGCATGTTATCTTTCCAACCCAAGGCTTAAATAATTATTTAAATGTTGAGACATAGTCAACCCAACTCTCCATGTGATTCATCTAGGAAGAATAGTTATCCAATTATTCAACAAGGAAACATCATCTCCAATAAATATCAATGGAAATATGGTTTTAACCATTGTAGCGGTGTACTCTTTCCTTTATCTTAAATTTTCAAAATTCAATTTTTAAATCTAAGTCTATGGACATCGATTACTACATGTTTGTATTAGTTTTTTCTATTGATATACCTTCACAATTGGATATTACTATCAAAGACAATTTTTTTTGTACAAAATAAATTGTATATTTTTATTTTACTCTATAAACATAATTACTATAATAAAATTAAGGTAATTGTACATGCTAAAATTTGGTATTAAGTACTTGATAATGACAATCATGACATATATCTACTATGCATGACATATATTTACTATGCATGACTTGAGTGCATATAAATGGTCCTAACTTACCATATCTCACACCTACATGCTAAATTATGAGTTTGATCCTTCCATTATAATTTTACACACCTAAAATAACATCATAGTATGTTTCAAACGTACAAGTTATCCTCCAAAGACATCCTCAAACCTTCATTTTAGTCTTCCTATTCATAGGTCACTAAAATTGTTTTGGGTCATCATAACCAATCAATACTAACTTGTACCTAATGGTACTAACCCTTTCCCAACAATGGATAATTTTTAAAATAAAATCTTTCCTTAGGGTCATCCCATTTACCTAGCATGTTAGTGGAAAGAAAAATCACCTAATTGGACTCATATATATATATATATATATATATATATATATACACACACACACACACAAATCAATGCATCACTTAATAGGGCACACATATATACACTTATACACATTGATAAAATAATCCCTATTCTTCCTAAATTAAAAATCAATCACTAGGATTCATCATAATCGAAGTCTGAAGCATACCAAATCCAAGTCAAAAATAAGCATTGTCAAGTATCAAATCCAAATCATTATCTTCATATATATAAAAAAGTAACATAATTAAAAAATCACACTAGGTGGGAGAACTACATGTGATTTGAATTCCCTCCTTGAAATATTAGATATGTAGGTAATGGTCAATCATCAATGGGGTTGATTGGGGTTAACTTAACCCATTACATTTTCCTATTTTGTAGGTTTCTATCCTTCATAAGTATGCCTATGGTTTCAAGGTGAAATACATTGATTTATGTAGTTTCACACATAATTATAGTTCAACATCATACATACATATCTTTCAGAGACAAGTTAAGGTGACCATATGGTTGTAGACACTAAAAGTAATATTTAATTTTAAAACAATGCACTTGTGACCATCCTTATGCACACTTAGCCTATGCTTTGTTGCATGATTATAAACCATTATTCATCTAATTATATGTAGATGATACTTATCTTTAAGAAATTATAATAATTGATCTTCTTATTCTTCATTCTAACTAGCTTAAACTCATTGTTAGACTGATCCACACTCCTAGTTTAGTTGTATCTACTCATCAACCAAGGCCACTAATTTAAGACAATCTCCCTCATTAGTAGTGTATGAATATTCTAGTTTCATCCTCCTATCAAATAATTGATAATTTCTCAAAATCAAATACACCTAGTGAGTCGCCCCACATGTTTCACAAGTCCTATTTGAGGAAATTATAAAAAATTCACTATATAATCATGTTTTTCATTTATTTTCTCACTAGTTAGAAAGAGGCTTTATATTAAAATTATCATAATTATTCTAATCATACACTATTTTTCCAAATTCTAAGTCCATACAGCCCAAGTACTCCTGAGCTAGGTTTGAATACACCTTTGAGGTCATAAGTCATTGTGGAAGCACATAATTACACTAGGATTACACCAACATATATCATTACACCAAAATTTCACAAAAACTACCATAGCATGGGATAAATACATGTATTTTGATCTATTATTGGTATGTAGATAGTGCTAAACATATAGAGTGTTAAGGTCAAGCACAAAGCTTAGCCCATAATAGCTACTAGTATATAGTTACCAAATAATACATAAGAATTGGTAATAAGGCAATATAAGCAATTTTAGTAAAAAAAAGGACACCAGTCAATACTTTAGTTCTTAAATTTGAAGACTTTTTTTATTAGCTCCTCAACATCTATGTTTTCGGTTCCATGTTGGTAGATGGCATATCATTACTTTATATATATATATATGTGTGTGTGTTTGACACATAATTTGAGTGTGACATAGGCATACACAAATACATGATCTATTCCTATATGGATTTTAGTCCTTCCTTATACTCATGGCAAATAGACATTGGGGGTATCTAATTCTTTGATCTTGATATACACATAGGTTATATATTCTATGATTACTTTCCATTATCATGATTAAGCTAATGTACTTACACATGCCTATATTCATGCATATATATCTCATAGTTTAATTTTTATGGTACGTAATCAAAAAAAAATTCTAACACATATGTCTATAGCTTAGTATGTTATACTTATTCTGGGTGCTTATAATTTTCCTTTATCCACTTCCTTGAGTGTCGTATCTCACATGTTGAGAATTTGACTATGTTCCTTTTTTTATGTCCCTTATGCCTTTGTTTATTTACTTTGTCATTTACATATGTCATTTATTTTTGTATGGACATTTTAATATGCCATTCCTTACTTTTTGAATATTTGACTAAGTCATATCCCTTTAATTGTGTGGCATTTGAACATGCCCTTTGTTTGAGGTCTCCTTGAAGCATTATCTTTTGATTTTTTTAGTGTTATTATGTGTGCTTAATTACTTTTAGATCTTGTATTGTTACTATATATACATTAACATGATCTATATTATGCATCTTAGGGCTTGATGTGATCATATTTTTCATGCTTTAGTGATATATCTACCTAGACATGCTACATGTTTTAACCTTTTAGGGTTTAGCTAATGTAAATAATATGCTTGATTAAATGGATATGTAGTCTAAATTAGTGAAATAATATGAATAAAATAACAATTGATTTATTACATATTTTGACTATTTTTGACTTTCTAAAAATAGTAATAAATATTTGTAAATAAATACTTATCTAGAAAACACCTAATACAAAAGATATGTGTGCTAAAAAATGAGATATGAATAGGTCTAAGTGACTTTAACTGGATACCTATATCATAACCCCTTTTGGACAATAATTCCACATTTAGAATGTATTACCATGTGGTTTTAGTGTCTTAAAAATGACACTAGTGTCCTCTGTGTAGGACTACTCCAAACGTTTGGGTGTACCTGTGCCTATATTTCTAGGTTTTATTCTTTTGCACATGAAGTCTAAAAACTCTATATTGTGCATATAATAGTTTATTTAATATAAAAACCCTATTCATCCTTATAATTAAGACATGATATTAAAAGTGTGTTCATTATTAGGATAGGCTAGACATCCTCAACACCCCACTATGAAGATATTTCCCTACATACCAATACTCCAAGGAAGGATCAAGCCCAATGTAATTCTCCCCACCTAAGTGCTAGTGAAATTGAAAGTGATTCTAGAATGATAGTGGTCTTGAATTCCTTGAGTGTTCTTGAGATCAAAAATTTAGAAAATCTAAGCTTAGTTAGATATAGATGTATGTATTCATAAGTAAGGTATAATAGGGATCAATAACCTTGATTTTTCTCAACTTGTTTCATGTTTGAATAGGTATTTTGCATAATAATTTCCATCTAGTGTCTAGAAGTCTAAAAATCATGTATTTGTAGTGCTTTATAAATTGTGTAGACAATAAAATATGCTTATGATGACCTTAAGAGGGTTTTAATTTTGAAAATATATACATTCAAGAAATATAGGGTAAAGTACATTAGTTCCATTTTTGGGATACTATCACCACATGGCTCTAGTGTCCCTAATGCGATGTTAATGTCTAGCTGGTAGACTCTTCAACATGAAGGGCTAGGATCAGGAAATGAGGGTCTGAGACTAAATTTAAGCTAACTAGAGATGCATGTGGTCTACACAAAGGCTATAAAATTATGATAATATGATCTAGGATAGGTCTAGGGATAAGATAGGAATAAATTATCTAAATTAGCACTTAAATAGCACTTTTAGGTTATTACACTCCCCCCTTTATGAGAGCAATACAACAAAGTAAAATGAATAGTATAAAGGAAAAAAAAGCATACCTACACTTTCTTAGGAAGTAAATCCCATGAAGTTGAGTCTGAGTATGTTAAGCTAGGTCTATGTATGTAAAGCATGATGTACAAGTGAAAAGTGCATAAATTAGTCCTTAATTAAGAGATATCAAAATCAAAAGACTATGTTGAGTAAAAAAGTAACAAACTAAAATTGAATAAAGAGATGGGAAAGAGGAAATGAACAAATACTTATCATTGGGTATGTGAAGCAATGCATGAACCTGGTGAAAACTTATGTGTGCATATATATAGTGATCAAATCATTGAATATCATGGATTGAGTTGATAGGTTGATAATTTGCATATATGTTTGGCTCAAGAACTCAATCTAATTTTGACTCCATCATTACCCACCCCTACTTGGTGGATCATGACCTATGAATAGCCTAGATTAGACTAATAATGTGTCCAACCCTCTCATATGGGTGGCTAAAGAATTTAATTAGACTATTAATCCATAATTTCCAACCCATATATAGTAGATGCATCAAGAATTGAACTATGAAAAGTTATATAAATATCTAACTGAGTATATTTAACTATGTATTTTAGATATACAAAAACATGAGTACATTAGATAGCTTTGGGTCACATAGGAATGCTAACCACTATAGATGGAGTAATACATGAAACTGGTGATAACATAGAATATGATTTCAAGTATTTATAGCATATATAATTACATGGAAATAATATGTCACATACATTCCCCTAATATGATATCTAAGTGTACTAATTTTGGATTGAGTTGTAATAACTATATTTGAGTATTTGAACTGAATATGAGGATGATCATGCCATGTAGTATGCCCCCAAATCTAAGAAACTAATATGAACCTAAGTTTAAATAGTGTTAATTTGAGTAAAATATGAGTATAATTTTCAAACTTGTAGTTGAATACATACAAATCTATATTGTATCTATTGTACTATTCTATCCAAACTAAACTATCTTCAAACTAGGGATAGTAGATAGTAGCATCACATCTTGGACATTACCACCATGTGGCACTAGTGTCCCTATTTGGGCACTAATGTCCATTTGGTTTGAATTTTGTGTCACTATACTAATTTTTTATTAACTATATTTTTCTATGTTTACTTGTGTTTGAATTTCTAAAATTGAGCCTATGTTTTGAAAAATGTTTTGTGAATACAATATAAGAGGTTGATCTCTATGAAAAATCCCTATCAATTCCCCATATTTTGATGGTAGTTGTTGAATGTGTGTAAAATCTTTTCTAAAAATAATTAGATATACAAAATGTGTGTTAGCTAGATCATATATGATAATTGTGTAATAATCTAGTTTAATGTGCAAAAATAACTTCAAAATGTAAGATAATCTGAGCATGAGTATGTAATGTATTATGTATGTCATGTCTAATAATGTACAGGGGTGTAAAGATACATATAATTAATGTATATAATGAAAAGTCTAAGTATAACTAAATAGATACTTAGGGAGATGGGGCATGATGTCTATAATAGCACCCACGTAGGAAAGGTAAATGCATAAGGTCCCTTATGGCACCAAATATTGGTGTGTGTAAGAAGCAATTAAAAGTGTCATGGACATGATTCATATAATAAAACATACATACAAAACACATGAGGCACACATTAGGCCATTGGGCCACAATACAAGGGACATGGGAATATGTCATTAAAACTAAGAAAATACATATAATAATATGTTCAAATGTCCACATATGCAATAAAAAATCAAGTTGGCTTAGAGCCACATAGAATTACATGTTCAAATGTCTCCATACACAATCAATAAATCACACACAAGGGACATGGTAACATTTCCAACACATACATACTATGAATAAAAGTTGTGTAGAGCCAAATAATAGGGCATATTAAAATTCCCTTGAATAGAATAAGCATAGAAATACAATCAAGTCTAAAGTATGAACACTAGAAATGAAAGAATGCATAATTATGTAGTACAAATTCATGTAAAATATAAGATGTACATTTGTTGAGTCTAAAGTAGTGATAGCCAATAAAAAAATCTAAGTAAGAGTAGCAATGATCAATATCTAGATATAACAATGTTAAATCTAGAATGGAAGGATAGAACCTACTTATAGAAAATGTGTATAAGATTTCCCCAAGTGGGTGAATGTGTTAAATGAATAACCATGAATCGCTATAAATTCCACCAATGGTTAGATGATAGTAACTCTAGATCAGTGTAGTGGGCTTGAGTCCTGTAAGCAATTGCAAGAACTTAACAAGAATAAGTTACGCATGTATGCATGATAAATATAACTATACTAAGGTAGCTAGCATATGTAGTATTTGAAAAATATAAGAAATGTAAACATAGTAATGCAAATAATCTATAAATATGTATTTTATAAGTAATTATTTGAATATTTTTGTATTTTATAGATATAAATTATTTACAAGAAATATGAAAATGAATTATGTACAAGGAGAAAGAGTGAAGGAAAGTATGTAAAAGGGGGTAGGAACTATTGACTTATTTCTTCCCTTAGGATTAGAAAGGAGTCAACCTATGCCATGAGTACCTAATCTCACCTTTTTAACCCTATTATGTCTCTTAAAGTATTAGGGTAGTCTTAAAGGGGGATCAATAGTTATCATGACAAGGACAAAGGTTCAAGTGAGGTGGTATGTCAAGATGTGTTATGGTGGTTACCATTTACCCCTTCTAGAGCATGTGTGAAGTATATATTATTTATTATTTATGTATAAGAGATAATTTAGGTATTAATATGGTTATTTATGACCCAAATCATTCAAAAAGGGGTGACTTGTGATGATAAAAACCATAGATAGCCATGTGAGCATGGCAATAACCTACAACATGAGTCAAAATTTAGGAGATTAGAGACTAGTATGAAGGATTATGTTTGAAACTTGTTTTAAACCTTAGTGTACCTTAGGTTTCTTTAGAAAATATTGAGATATCTCGATTAATTTATGTTTCACTTAGAATTATGCATGTAGTTTCCTTAAAAAGGGGTGTTTGACCATGGAATGATGTTATTTTGACCTCAAAACACCACTAAGACTATCAATTACACCCTCAAGTTTCCTCTCTCACAAGTATCAAGATTTATTATAGCTCTCAAGGATAATAAAATATAAATTACATTCCAAATGCCTCCACAGACTTCTTTATCAATGTTTAAGGTTTATTTGAAAAGTTTAAGGTATTTGTGGAGTCTTAGGTTTCATTCTCTCCCTTCATATTCTTGATCAACCAAATTTAAAGTTCTTTCCCTCTTAAGTGTATGAATATGGGTGTCTAGGGTTCCCATAGGTTGTCTTGAAAATGAGTCATCATTCCATACCAAATATTTCAAGGGATATATATTGTATAGTCTCATCACATCATTTCACACCTGGTTTCCAAACTTAGAACTCCATAGGACCCTATGACTACCATATACAATTTTAAACCCTTTTACCCAAGATTAAAGTATTGAAACAAGGTCAAATGTTTCATAACAACATAAATAACCATTGAGACTTGAGAAAGGATCTCTTCAAGTGTGAGCATTGTTAAGAAACCATAACCAAGTTCAAGAGGTCAACTCAAGCCCAACCTTCAAAAGTGTTTTCCAAGACCACCATACTACTGAACCTATAAAATGTAAGGATGGGATATGTGTTAAAAATATGATCATATTAAATAGGTCATTTATATTTAATAAAGGTCAACTAGTTCCCTAATATATTATGGAATACCCCCTCGTACTCATGAACCTATAAGAAACCTCTTGATAGTCAAACACCTAGGCCAGTACCTACAAGACTATAGGAAACCTGCCTTCTACATTAGATATGAGGTTTTATAAGAACATGGAAGGATATGACTCAAAAATAGAGGCAAATCATAAAGGTCATGTTTTTAAGGACAACTAAACTTGAAGTAATGACCAAACAATATGACTCAAGCATGTACAATAAGCTAGGTTTACCTAGTGAATACGGGTTCCTAACTAAGGTGAATCACAATGTCAAAAAATATTTAAGAGTAATCCTAGAGTGATGATGGTTTAAATATTTATTAGGATATCATATGATGGTGATACAATCTTGAGGTGGTTTTTTATTTTTGATTGGAGTTCAAGACATGTAGGCCTATATGCCTAATAATAGAAGGAATTTAGGAAATAGGGTTGAGCAAAGACCTATTTAAAATATGTTAGCATATAATGCGAACATGTCATATGTGGTTCTAAATACATCAAAAATAAATATGGAGAGAGGATAATACTCATGTATCTAACTCCATTTGGTTAAACACTCAAGCTAGCTAGTGATATTAGGGGCATACCTAAGAGAGAGTGACTGAGATGGTGGTTAGTTTAGATAAGGAAAAGTGTAGAGGGTGGAAATTAGGTGTATATGAATTCTATATTGATAATTATTCCATAAAACACACCTATAGGTCACTCAAGGTCTTGAAAGTTAGTCTAAGCCTATAAAGCCTAAAGCCCTCCTTGAGCCCTCAATACCCCATATTTGTCTTAGTGATAGAATAAAACCCCCAAGGTAAGATTAAGGTCATGAAGTGATGATTCTTGTCCTATAAAAGGTGTCTTCAATATTTGAAATCAAGGAAGTAGTCAGATTTGGTCATATCACCCTTTTTGGGCTCTTTTATCCTAGTCTTCCATTTCAAATTACCAACTCCAATGCTTGTATCTCACATAACATGATGACTTAGGCCTAGTGATATTTGGGGGAGTTTAAGACCATTATGAACTTAACATCTATGAAGGAAAGAGTTATAGTAAGGATATCAACTCTATGAACAATCCCTAACACTACAACTCAAATAGAATGCTTAGCAAAAAGCTTGAAGGCTGCCAAATTTCACTTATAACTCATTGTAGAAGTTACATGGGACCATATTAAAGAGTTTTGAAGGGGTTTATGGGATCAACATCCATGGCCATAAGTTTTGGGTTTAAGGCCTATACTCTATTAACTATCATTAAGATATTAGGCCACTAAAACCGTCTCTAAACCTTGATAAGGACCTAATGAAGGAATTTTATCCTCAAATACTTTTAAATGAGGATATTGAGCCTTGAAATAGTCTTAATGGTGACCACAGGTCACATAGAACCCAAAGGGTCTATTTTTTGGCATGTTCAGGGTCTATAGTATACTGATCAGACTTGAAAAGGACTACTCTAAACCTATATACAATAAATTAGAAGAGTTATGGACATTCTACATGTTTCTAAGGAGGGAAAAGGATCAATAGGTCTCCAAGAGTTTGATAATGATCACCTATAAAGGTATCCACCTCTAATATCCACCTAGAAACATGTCCAGGTACCTAGTCAGTTGATTGTGTGTGAATAAATAAGAAATAAGGGGCTTAATCAAGTCAATAAAAATGATCTTAAGGATCTAAGAGGTAATTTTTATACTCTTAGAGGCGGATAAGTACCCTCACCTTTCCATTTTGAAGACAAAACTTAGGAACATTACCTTTAGGTCTATTGGTCTAATACCCTTCTCAAGGAATGACTACCTGAAGACTAAAATAAAGGACAAAAATTAGTTAGATAAGACCTCAAACCATCATGGATACATATTTTAAGGAGTTTTATATGTGCATGAGGTGTTAGTTTGTAGGAAGAAGCATAGAAGATAATATAGTCACTCAAGGAGCACCTTCTTTTACTCATAACTATATGAAACTTTTGCATGGGGACCCCATATAATAGGAATATTTTTCTATGTTTGTGTACTTGAATTTACTAGCATTGGTTCTATGATTCAAGCCCTTTAGTTTATGGATAATTTCTAAGAGTCCAAACCCCTCTAAACCTCCCTAAAACCCTAATAAAGACCCAATGGAGAAAATATTGAATAATTGGAGTTATAATTCATTTAAATGTCTTAAGAGGCACCTAAAACTCATATTTCACTTTGAGGAGATCCCATCCATGGCATTGGTCTATATGGATAGTTGTATGTACCCATCAAAAATATTATCTTAGTAGGATTTTGTGATAAATTCAAGGTGAAGGGTTATATGAAGAGTTTTAAATCATGTAATATGGTACTATGAGACATTTTTCACCCTTTATAATTATAAAATACTCAAAATTATTCTTTTAAAATATTCAATAGGTTTGTACTAAAAGGCCAATCTAGATGTGCTAGTGAGAGGTGACCTAGTAACCTAAATGACGTAGAGTTGTAGGTGTGCAATGCTTAGAATGAATAATTCATGGTATAATTTTTTTTATATTTTGAACATACTTAATCATCCATATTTAAGGTTTTATTAAATCCCCATGGTCATCTAAGAAGTTAACACTAATTGACTAGGCTTAATTTCCTTATAGGCCTACTTGGTCAACTAAGGGAGAAGACTATTGGTGTAGAGGAATGTTAAGGAGATAAATTTAGGTTATGGACACCTTTGGAACTACCTCATGAGGTAATAAGGATAATTTTTCATCTATGAGAGAGGATGGGGATGTTTCTAAAGTCTTATTGTCATGCAATAAGGGGGTAGGCTACTAAATGTTTTATGGAGGCCTAATTGAACCACTTTGGTGCCTTTATAACTGTCAAGATCATAGGATATTAAACAAATTGTCATCATAATCCTATTTATGGTGTCAAGCATGGAAAAAAATAGACATCTAATGACTCAAAATGCTCATTGAAGATCAATCATCAACAAAATAATGCATGGGAGAAGTGTGGATGCTAGTTGTAACTAATAATTGAATGAATTATGGTCATTCATGACCTCTTCATGCCTTTACAATGCCACACTATATGTTATCACCTTCTATATTTTTATATTAATTGAGACTCTAGGGCCATTGTATATATTCCTTGACTGGGTATGATGAAACTCTACCCAAATTATATTTTACAAACCATTTGAATCAATAAAAAAACTATTTTAGATTTCCTTACTAGCTTAGTTTGTTATGTGATTGTTATTTTAATAAGTGGTGAATTTTTATTCTCCCTTTTAGGTCCTTATACTTACCTATTTTCTAGGATGTCATTCTATTCATGTCATATGATGTGCCAAAGTGTTGGTGACTGTATTTGAAGTGCAATCTAATTGGTAGTGCCTAAAAATAGACCTCTCATCCATCACCTTCAAGTTTTATCCATTTATAATATCCTTTATGTGAATTAATAATGCTTATAATTCCCTTGGAAATTTTTTTTCAATCACTAGTCCTTGTTTTATTCACAAAGTGTGTATTAAGGATCAGTTAGAGTGGATAAGACAGTATGATGCATCACCTTCCTTTAGCTTAGGTTTTGTTTCATGCATTTCTATATTTATTTTCAAAATTAAGTTAGTAGGTCTTAAGAATTGAGATAAATTTATGAACTAGGGGATATATCCCTTTAAAATATAGGTTTATTCCATGCATAGGTCACCCAAAACCTTGGAATAATCCCATGTTACCCCAAAATTGGAAAGGTCTGAATAATCCTCTTTGAAGGGTGCAGTTTGGTGAGTTAATAGTTATGGCATGCTTGGTGGGACCAAGATTCAAGTGATATGGAACATACACTTATAGTATTGGATGATATCAAAGATCCTAAATTACTCTAGTGGTAATCTACAATCAAGTTTCATACCAAAATTGCTCACAAGGTCCTCATAGGGGAAAACTCTACCACCCATTTTTCAACATATTACAGACATAGCCAACCTCTACTCAGTTCATAATGTGACCCAATAAAATGTGGTAATGAGTTTATAAGATAATTCCTTGAGGTTTAAGGAACTTTAATGGTGTAGGGGATTAACAGATGATTTTATCAATACTTGGGATGAATTTTGGGAATACTTATGCAAACATTTTGAGGATAGAAGTGACCACTTGTCTCTAGTGGATCAACTCACCAAAATCAAAAGAGCTCCCAAAGAGTTTAAAATAGACTTAAATTATAGGTTTTAAAATCCTTGGGATAATATATTAGTAGTAGTCAAGACCACCCCTAATTATGCCTTTTTGTACTACTTAAGATCCCTCAATTCTGATGTGGTAGTCATGATACAATCCATGGGAGGGAATACACTAATGGATGCCTATGAGGTGGTAATAAGGACAAAAATTAACTAATACAAGTAGGAAAGCTTACCCTAAGACCCATCATGTATTTATTCCCAAAGATACAACCTACTTTTCCTACCATTACTCCCCTACCATCTCTAACTAATCATGATCAGGTAGATGTTAATCAGGCAGATATATTGGGTAAGATTAAGGGCCTAATCAAGGCACAAAGCAAAAAGATAGTGGCTTTGGAGAGATATATAGTTACACCTCATATATTGTACCAATCAACCTATTAAACCCCTTATCATCCCTATCATGTCAATATGATTCCATGATAGCTTAATCTATAAGGTCAAGGGTAGATTATTCAATCAAGGCCTTATATCAGCTTTAATCCCAATTTTGCTAGCACTACTAGAGTACTAATTCTAAGTAAAAAAATATATTCTAAAGAATAGAAATGGCCTAAAAATGGGGGTAGCCTCATTATATTCAAATAATTCTAAGTTGTGATTCTTTTCAATCCTCTTTCATGCAGTAGAATCCAGCTCCTCTAATGTAAGACAATCAATTTCCTACACAACACAAAGGTCTTTCTATTCAAAATGGAGAGACATCCTTCATGAATCAGTCTAAGATGTCAAATTAAAATGGAATGAGTGGGAACAAATAACCATTACATAAATTTTTTATAAAATTATAAGAAGGATAAATTTATTTTGAACAATGTGTGGCCAATCATCTTGGAGGTGCATCTAAGGTGGACACTTTTGTTGTAACCCATATAAGTGCCAAAAGGAGAGTAATGGGTGATGATTTAGAAGTTGGGAGAATAGTTCCTACATCATCTCAATCAAACCAAGATTTTAGTGAATAAAATTTAGCCCCTATTAATTCACCAACTCAGAAAATTCAATATGGGAAAGGGTAGAATTATAGAGGTCCATTCATACCCCAATTCACCTAAGTTATAAGTGGTAAAATTTATCCTTAATTACATTCAAAGGCTACTACCTCTCACATCAGCATTATGGACTAGATGAAGAATGCCCATGTAACCATACCTATATATGACACCTTGATCATTATGGGATAAAAGGATCTCCTCCAAGAAGATTTATCCAAATTCCACATCTTGGACAAGTAGAAGTTGGGTGTAGTCATAGCCAATACCAATCAGTCTAATGAGTCTCAAGCACCCAAGGAAAATAAGCACCATTTTTTCTATCTATATATAATTGTTGGTTATTACATAGTACACAATTTTATGATATATATTGGTTTTAGTACTTATATCATGGAAAAGTCTATAGTAGATAAGTTGGGGTTAAACTATGAACCTAATTCTAAAAGGGTCTTACAACTAGATGGGTCTCCTACTAAGACTATTATTATACTTAAGGATCTGAAAACTATCTTGTCTACTTGTCCTATTTGTACTATATCCCAAGATGTGGTGGGATGTCTCTCTTTTGAATAGTCCTATATGATCTTTAGGACCAGGTATGGAACAAAGGTCACCATAAGGTTTGATCTTATCTCTATGTTTCATTTAGAGCCCTACATGCCTAATTTGTCTAATGTCAATTGCACTATCATAGATGAAGATGAAAACCTTATTGACCAAGAGCCTATTGATCCACTTGAATGTATATCATATTTTATTTTTGATGAATGGGGGGTAGACAACCATGGTTATTAACCATATAAAAGCATTGAAGAGGTAGGTTTGGGGGTATATTGCATGCATGAAAAATAGGTTGTCATACCAACTCTCACTAACCCAAGCTAAGGTCATGGAGTGTGGAGTATGTTATTTAATGGATATAGGTCTAAGAATGGAAGTGGAGAAGGTGTCATTATAGTCTCTCCTTATAAACAAAGATATTTTTATGCCCTGATGTTTTAATTTAACTACACATGTAACATAATAGAGTATGAGGCCCTCATCCATGAGCTTAATGGTCAAGGAAGAGATGCATTAAGATTATATAATCCATGGGAGATAATGAGTTTGTATTGAATAATTTGAGAGGGTAGAATTAAGTCAATAATTACCTATTGAATGTATATAAGCATAGGGTTTGAGACCTCTTAGAATACTTAAAGTCCTTTGACATTTTCTCAATCCCAATAGAGGCCAATCAACATGCAAACTAGTTGGCCGCAATAGGAAAATATAATGATATTCCAAGTGGGGTTAAGGACATCAAAGAGAAGTCTCAAATAAAGATATTATGTATACCTTTAATCCCTAACAATGAGGTTATCTATTAGGTATTGAAAATGACAAGTAGATAACATGTTTTTTACTTTAGGAGCTAGAATTTTGCTTAAGAAACCAAGGTATATTGCAATAGTAGTATGGGGACTAAATTGTCCAATTAAGGACAAAAAAGTTACCTAAGGGATTGGTTACCTTATAAAATATATTAAATGAATATGATCATCTAAGGAAAGACAAAGTTATTATATGCACTAAAGAGTATCATTATGAGAAGATCACTATTTTCAAAGATAGGTTGCTCAAATTAAGAAAAGTGAATACAAAGGAGGAGAAGGAAACCTTCATATATTTATGTCAATATTTTGAAAAAAATATATTCTTTGGAGTACAATTATTTGAATGGATTTGACCCTATTTCGGCCTAGTATACCATAGAGTTGGAGGCAAGTGTTAAGAATATGAGACAAAAATAGAAACTGGTTAACCCCAAGTTTGAGATCCTCATGAAAAAATAATTAACCAAGCCAATTGACTCTAACATCATCTTCCTAATCAAACACTCTTCATGGGTGTCTAATCTTGTGCCTATAAAGAAGAAGAATATGGAGATAATATTATGTGTATACTTCATGGATCTCAACAAGGTGTCATTAAGAGACCACTACCCCTTTCCATCCATAGATTAGATACTTCAAAAGGTTGAAGGTTCACAACATTTATCCTTGTTTGATAAATACTCAAGGTATAATCAAGTGTTAGTGAAAGAGGAGGACAAACACAAGAATACCTTGACAACCAAGTAGGGAACTTATGCTTACAATAATATGCCATTTGGACCACCTTCTAAAGGGAAATGGATGTATCCTTCCATGGAATCATCAATGAGATGGTATTCATCTACCTTGATGACATCATAATCTTTTCTAAGGATCTAAATATCAATTGACACACTTGAGGCTGATATGTAATAGGTGCAGGAAGTTTGGGCTCTCCTTGAATCCCAAAAAGTGTATTTTTGAAGTTCATGAGGGAAGACTTATAGGACATGGGTCAAAATAAGGCCTCTCCATAGAACCTGAGAGGATAAGTGCAATCCTTGCTCTATCACTACCCAAAAATAAGAATAGGTTGTAGAGTTTCTCAGGCAAAATAAAATTTGTTAGGAGGTTTATCCCCAAGTTTGTAAAATTAGTAAGGCCTCTAACCCTCATGCTCAAGAAACACAAGGAATTTTCATGCACTAAAGAAGGTCAAGAAAGATATGAATCCATCACACTAGCTATTTATTAAGAACCCACCATCCTCAGCCCTGATTTATCAAGGTACTTATTCTTTTATGTCTTTTCAACTAATGATACTATTTATGCCATGCTTATGCAATAAAATGGTGAGGGTCTTGAACAACCTATAACCTTATTTAGCCAAGCATTGGAGGGGTATGAAGAGAAGTATAAATTTGTGTAAAAACATGTAATTTTAGTCATCAAAGGTCTCAATAAATTCATACACATCATGTCTAATAACAAAATCTATGTCATTGTGCTCCACCCTAACATCAAGGACTTCATCCTTAACAGGGGCTTGAGTGAAAAGAGAGTTGGTTGGGTGACCAAATGCATGGAATATTACATATAAGTGAAGGTCACCAAGTTTTTAAGGGGTAGGGGACAATGTGAACACTTGGAATCAGATTTGAAGGATGACAATGAAGTGGTTTTGGTAATGCAAAATGATCAACAAGTAACTACATCTACATCTCCTTCAAGATAAACTCAAGACATGGTGAGATTCCTTAAAATGAGATAATTTTCTATAGGCCTAAATAGGAAAAGAAGGAGTTAATTCATACTAAAATAAACTATTTATGTTTTTATTAATGGTTTGATTTTCAAAATGGATCTTGATGGCATGCTCTTGAGTTGTGTAGAAACTAGACAAATTGATAAGCTTCTAGACTAGTTTCATGATGGGCCTACAGGAGGTCACTTTGAAGCCAAAACTATAGAAATAAGTATCATAAGATAAGGATATTTTTATCTAATTTTTTTCAAGGATTCCCATGCTTGGGTTAGGAGGTGCCAACAATGTTAATGTTCACAAGAAAGTAAATAATAACTACCTTGCTCCTCAAGCCTATCCAAATAGAGTAGTCATTCATGTAGTAGGGACTAGACTTTATAGGTATGATTCACCCTCCATATATTGAAGGGCATAGGTGGTTATTGAATACTATATATTACTTTAATAGGTGGGTAGAGGTATTATAACTTATTGGAGTAAATGAAAACTTAGTTTTGGAGTTCTATGATAATCTAGTAACCAAATTTGGGGTCTCTTCCGCCATCATATCAAACAATACACTATCATTTAGTAGTGATAGGGTGAGTGAATGGGCTCTTAACCATTTGATTTACCTTATTACTTATTCTAATTACTACCCATAGGGTAATGGAATTATATATTCCACTAACAAGAATCTAATTAGGATCATGAGGAGAACTATGGAGGACAACCAAAGGGAGTGGCATACCAAGCTAAGGGTAGCCTTATGGGAAAATAGTATTACTATAAATAGGGATACTAGTCATTCACCATACCTACTTGTATATGTAAAAGAGGCAATGCTTATTGTACCACTTGAACTATTAGAATTAGAACTTACACACCAAATTTAACTAATAGAGAGTGATGTAATGGAGGTGAGGATGAATGAATTGAGGGAGATGGAAGAAACAAGAGATGATGTTATTCGTGAAATTTGGTCTCATCAATATTAGTTCAAGAGGACATTTAAAAATAGAGATAATTCAAAGACCTTATAACAAGGTGACATTTTACTTGAGTGATATGAAGACCATTCTAAACTTGGTAAGTGCTCAAAGTTTGATTGTCTATGAAGTGGACCATATATTTTTACAAGTTTCAAAGAACACAATGCTTTCCAATTGTCCAATTTGAATGGTGAGGAACTCCATATGCCTATCAATAAGGTGTACTTAAGTACTACTACTAGAAAGTACAAAATTGTTGGAACACAAATAGATACTAAGAGGGGGCAGGGTGAATTAGTATATTGATTAACTTAGTCATTTTTAGAAATCTTTCAATGAAAATTATAAATATATGTAGAAATCGCACACACAAAAAAACATAACATAAGATATACCATGGAAAACCCAAAATGGGAAAAACCACCATGAGAATAGCTACTAGAATCTACCATTCTAATCGAGCCTCATAATAAGGAACCTCACTGATTAAAATTTTTAAGGGCACCAACCCTAAGGATACACCAATCCCCTAATTTAAGAGATTCAACTCTAAGGAAGAACCAAATTCCTAACTAAGCACCAATTTATCTTTTCTAATGGCACCAACCAATCAAATCTACTATGAAGATACAACTCCAATTTTAAAAATAGATTTAGAAATGAATCCAAATATCTATTCTTTGTTATAGGTCTAATCTATAATTATTCATAATTTGCACATTATTTTCCTTTTATTCCACTCTACCTCTCTACTTTTGTGTCTCTATATATATCTCTATATGACACTCTTCATTAAACTTTTTCTCTCTACACCTCTCTTTCTTTTTAACTCTACTCAATAGAAATATCTCTAGTAAATTTTTCTACTTCCAAGATAGCATATATATATATATATATATATATATATATAAGCATTGGATATAGGGTTTCATATATTCACTATGTTCACATTTGTTTACAAACACATCATGATTTATTCTAGACTCAGTTCATTGTCTCTTGAGCTATAAGATTCTTACATCTCAAATTCATGTTATATATATATATATATATATATATATATATATATATATATATATATATATATATATATATATATATATAAGCATTGGATATAGGGTTTCATATATTCACTATGTTCACATTTGTTTACAAACACATCATGATTTATTCTAGACTCAGTTCATTGTCTCTTGAGCTATAAGATTCTTACATCTCAAATTCATGTATCAGTGTCATGATTCTTGGTTCTATTACTATCTATAACATTTTTTGGACTCTAGTTTTGAGACACATATATATTTACATATATTTGATCAGTTACATTGATCAATATCATTATCTATATCATGATTTAGGGATTTCCTATATGTTCCTATGTTTGATCATTAGATTAAACATATCTTTAAATATCAATAATTGATCTTTAGTTTGGCATCATGATCTGATGGTCTTTATTCAAATGGCTCAACTTTAAAACACATCCATTCAATTGATCTCTGACAAGCTCACTCTCTCCATTGAATATTTGAATGCTTTTAAACTTTAGCTTTGTCAAATTTAAAATGCATCTATTAATTTTCCCGATATAAGATTTCATGTGTTGTTGGATCTTCATACTAGCTCAATTTTTACTTCTATCTTGACATTAAACATTGATCTCTTCATCCCATCTCTCTACTTCCTACATCTTTGGATCACTTTCACTCTATAGATCTTCTCAGAATTGATCAATATTTAACTCACCACTATGTTGATAAACCTTGATCACTTTATTCCATCTAAGTCCATATGCTCCATTAGACCTCCTTTGTATGATCATCCATTCACTCCCAAATCTTCTAACAATTTTGATCTTTATCTCTGCTTAGCTCTCAAGAATGTGACACTTAGTATTAATGTGTGTATTCTACACATTGTTGTAAGTTATTGCTATTAAAACACTTGACATCCTCACATTACTCATTATCAATTTGACGTTAAACTACACCAAAGATTTATTATGCAAGATTTGTGATTATGACACTTGTCACTAGTAGAGGTCCCTTTGATAAATTGAGTTTGATTATGATTCATTAGATCTTCAACATATGAATAAGTGATAACCATTGATCAAGCTTTAAAATTTCACCACCTATCTTCATCTCATATCATCCTGGCATCTTGGAGCCAACATACTCTATTGACATCTTCAAGACTTGATTGAAGTTTACCTTGTGCATATTTGTATAAGTATGGGGACCATCTCAATTATTCCTAGAAGGCTAACTTTATACCTTCATATATTTTTCTTCACTTAACCACATGGTCTAAAAATTGAACCATATAAACTAGGTATGATAGTGAAAAACCCATATGGTCATATCATATTGAATATTTTAGGCATGTGTTATATAATGCCATTAATCTTCTCACTTATATTAATCTATCATAGGGCTAGTTATGCCTCAAACTTGCTTGTAATGACAACTTTGTCATTTCATTACTCTTATCGTGTTTAGTTGGATGACCTATAATTTAGTGCACAAGACCCTCTTACATAGGGGATTCCATACATGTATCTTTTTAGTCTTGAATCTTTCATACATGCAAGATATGACTTCATAAAATGCCTTTTTAGATTTTTCTTGCAAACTATAAATTTGACTAGGTGTTAGAAACCACTCTCAAAATGCCTAGGAGCCCTACTTTTCTAAAACATATATCTTGTTTCACAACATCACGTGACTAAAGATTTAACACGTAGAAACTAGACATAAAAATGAACAAACCCATATTATCATTTTGTCTTGATACCTCCATATGTGTGAACATTGACCTCATCAATATTATTACTTGGCTCTACTAAACTCTTTTACAAATTTGGCTAAGTATAGAGACTCAGTGGATTTTGTCTAAGTAGCCAATTTTGTATCCCCTTAACTTCAATTATGTTTCATTGCATGTCTTTAAATATATTTCATAACATCTAGGGATTAATGTGATCACAACCATGTGACCATCTCCCCCATACTCATTCACACATGGCAATGGTGACATCAACAAAATACCTTCTCATATTTTTTTGTCATAGACCAAAAATGTCTAGATGATCAATATGAAGAACCAGATGAATTCCACTCATGCACACAAGCACTTCAATCATCCTTGAACTTTGATAGGATCCTTTGTATATCTTTTGATCACCATATCTAGTCCTGAACATCAATGACAATCATAATTCCAACAATCTTTGCCTTTGTCATTGATGGGAAACCAAAAGCTCTAATCTTCTAGTACTTTGATTTTTCACTAGCATTACTTGCATTGGATTTTGATTAACTTAAATTGATGTTGTTCATATTAAACTTTCTCTCGATTAGGTAATGGCACATTCACCTAATACTCAACTTGGACACTTGCTATGCTTCTTCTTTGACACTTGCACTTTTTCTCGAAACTTGTGTAGAGAGTATTTTTCTCTTCTTCT
This sequence comes from Torreya grandis, assembly GCA_037957365.1. Lineage (NCBI taxonomy): Eukaryota > Viridiplantae > Streptophyta > Pinopsida > Cupressales > Taxaceae > Torreya > Torreya grandis. The sequence goes on along the minus strand of JARHVA010003465.1, from coordinate 507,189 downwards.
CCCCCTTTGATAGAAATGGAAAAGGGACTTTTTCTGACTATTTATCCAAATGTTTCTCCCCCTTTATCAAATAATGGAGTTTTTATAAGAATCTATAACCATTAACTCATTAAATATTTTCAAAGATATGTATACCTGAGTTGCCCTTGCTCTCTTCTTCCAAGAATTAACAAAGCTTCTATGAGACTCCCCCTAGACTCATGCCCTATCACTAAGATATAGTGATGTGGTGTAAGAGCCACCACTCCCAAATTTTATCTTAGATATTTAAATTGTTTCTTGGGAATAGTTTTGGTCAATATATCTATAATTTGATCCTTAGTTGGCACATATTCCATTGTGACCTCTTCATCTACAACCTTCTCTCATAAAAAGTGATACTTGAATGATATGTGCTTGGTTCTATAATGCATCACCAGATTATTTTATATATTAATAGCACTTAAATTATCACAAAGAATAGATATAGGTGAATTTTACTCAACCTTAATGTCTTTGAATGTTTACTTCATCCAAAAGACTTGAGTGCAACATGCCACTACTACTACATACTCTACTTATATTGTAAAAAGAGTGATTAACTCTTCATTTTTACTTATCCATAAAACAAACCTATTTATAATGAAAAATAAACCACCACTAGTGCTTCTTTTGCCATCCACACTTCTTTCCCAATCAACATGTATATAAGTTATCAATGTGAAATCTTAATTTGTAGTATACCATAGGCCATAGTCAATTATGCTCTTGATGTATCTAAAGATCCTTTTCACTGCATTAACATGTGACTCTTTAGGAGCATTTTGAAATATTTTAACCATGCACACTACTTAAATGATATCTAGTCTTGATGTAGTTAGGTATATCAAACTACCTATCATTGATCTATACATTATCTGATTTGCATCAAGGGACTCATCCTCTTTGCTCAACTTTCATCCAATTATCATGAGAGTAATAACTTTTTTTTATCATCCATTCCAAACTTATTGATTATTTCCTTTGCATACTTAGTTTGGGATATGAACATTCCTTCATCATATTATGTTATTTGTAGACCTACAAAGAAAGAAAGTTCTCCTAGCATAGACATCTCAAACTCACTTTGCATTTGTGTAGTAAATTATTTACAAATTTTGTGATTTTTACCACCAAAGATGATGTCATCTACATAAACAAAAATAATCAACATATGCTCACCTTTTTATTTTAAGTAAAAATTAATGTCTACACATCTTTTTATAAAACCTTATTATTGTAGGTACTGGTCCAATCTTGAATACCATGCACTTGGTGCCTTTTTTAGACCATACAAAGCTTTCTTTAGTCTACATACATAATCTTCTTATTTTGAAAATTGAAAACTTTTTCTTTGTTCAATATATACTTCTTCTTCTAGGTTCCTATTCAAGAAAGAAGACTTAACATCCATTTGATAGACTTTGAACTTCTTGTAAACAAAGAATGCAAGAAACATTCTTATAGCTTCTACTCTAGAAACTAGAGAAAATGTTTTCTAAAAATATATGCCATCAACTTGTGTATATCCTTTACACACTAATCTTGTTTTATTTTGTATAATAGATCCATCTTCATTAAGCTTGTTTCTATAGACCCATTTTGTACCTATCACATTCTTATTTGAAGATCTTGGAACTAATTGCCAAGTTTTGTTCTTTTCAATTTAGCTCAATTCTTCTTTCATGGATTTTAGCCAATTCTCATGCTTGATGGATTCAACATAGCTTTCAGGCTTAATTGCAGACATTAGATAAAAACATACTTACTCCTTGTTAATTGCAACACTTTTCCTTATCTGAACTCCTTCATTATCATTGCCAATTATCTAATCTATAGGATGATCCTTTTGAACAAATCTTCAAGGTGCCTTTTCATTCATTTCCTTTGCCTCTTCATTATTTTCTTCTTCTTCAAGATCTGATTCTTCAATATTGATTTCCTTGTTAGGTTCAACATGTTTCAATCCTTCTTCAACCTTGACATTGATGCTCTCTACAATATTGTGTAGCCTTTTATTGTAACATGCATAGGCTTTGATTTGAGTGAAATAACTAAGAAATATTCCTTCATCACATCTTTATTTAAAGCTTCCCAATTTGTCCTCTTTTCTCATAATGTAGAAATTGCTTCCAAACACTCTAAAGTTCTTAATAGAGGTACGCTTTCAATACCATAGTTTATAAGGGGTTTTGTCACTATTTACCCTTATTTAAACTCTATTTAAGATGTATACTATTATTTGGATTGATTCTCTCCAATATCCATCTGGTAACTTGGCCTCTTTTAGCATTATTGTTTCCATCTCCTTGAATATCTTATTCTTTCTCTTAACAAATTCATTTTTTTATGGAGTTCTTATTGCAGAGTAATGCCTTTTGATTACATGTTTCTCATAATAATCTATGAAATCATTTTTGGTGAATTCTCCACCTTATTAGAACTTAAACATTTGATTTTCATCTAATCTCATTCTCTACCATGGATCTAAAGGAATTGAATATTTAAAATTCTTGAGACTTATCCTTCAAAAAGGTTACCCATGTCATTCTTGAGTAATCATCTATAAATAACATGAAGTATCTTTCTCCTTTAGATCATATTGTCTTAATAGGACAACAAACATCAATGTGGACTAGTTATAAAGGCTTTGTGGTTTCATACTCCTTTGTTTGAAACTTAACCCTTGTCTACTTTCTTAGTTGACATTATTTACAAGTAGTGCTTATAGGTTTGGTTATCCTGGGCATGCATTTGACACACTTATTTGTGCTCACTTTGACTACATTATCAAAGTTGACATGACCCATTCTTCTATGCCATAACCAACTCTAATCAATTTGTCTTATCAAGAAGCTATTACCATTCACTTCAAAAATATTATAGTATTGTTTTTATCACTCTAGAGATCACCATGTTTGAATATGTGAAAATCACACCTTCTCTCCATCTGATACAATTGAATCTTCTCAGAGTGTTGGTGACTCTATAGTGAGAAGAACCTCTAGAGAGGAATGGTTCTCTTAATATATAATATTAAAACTAATATATTATTATTATTTTGGGTGAAAATGGGAAGAAAGAAGCTGAAAATGTAAATTCTACCTATTTTAATGATGCACCTAAGTAATTGTTTATTCTTTGAAAGATTTCTAAAACTGAATAAGACACACATATGAATCTAAAAGAAAACTTTGCATTCAAACTTGAACATTAGTGTTTCAAAAGAAGGCCTAAAATAAGTTTTCAAAGATGAATTTTAGAGGTTGAGATTTTCATAGTAGGTGTGTAAAAGACCTGCAAAAAGGGAAAGTAGATGCCACTTGTATGCTGGTACAGACTCAAATTACACTCTAATCTGATTCAAAATCATATGCAAAAAATCTTCTTTATTTGATAAAAATGGTGTCAATTATAATTTATTCTCTATCTTAGGAATTAGTTAATAATGGCTTGGAAAAACCAATATATATGTTGAAAAATAGCCTAAAGCCAAAGTGGCATTGAAAAGAGAAGAGGATATCATCTTGATGTGAACTCAAGTCAATTTTGAGTTCAAATTAATTACAATATTCTTTAAATATCTCCTTTCTTTATCATTCAAGAAACCTTCTTTTTGGCATTGGAAAATTAGTGGGCCCATATTGATATCAACTCAAGTATATTTTGAGTTCAAAAATAAATACAATAGTCTTCAAAAATCTTTTAATTTTCTTGTTTTGCAAGAAATCCATTTTGGCATTGAAACAAGAAATGGTCAGCCCCGTTGACTTGGTCAACTCTCCTTGCATGTAATCAATGCCATTATTTGGTATCTATATCTACTTTAACTGATCTTGAATTATTTTAATATCATTATTTAAATGATAAAAATTGAATATTGCATGATGTTGGTCAACTAGTCAACTGAAGCTTTGATTGGAAGTTCAAGGCAAGTTAACTCCACTTGGCTCCTCCTTACATAAAACAACATTTAAAATTAAAAAATATATGAATATACATAATAATATGAGATATGGAATGTTTTAACTCCAAAATTAATTCATTTTATATATTTTCAATGCCATTCTTTACCTGCTTGACTGACTAGTTATGGTTATTAGATCAATTAGGCCAACTAGGCCTAATAGCCTATCTTCTTGCATTTGGACTCCATTAAACCTATAACAAGATGACATGAAACATGAAATTTTTTTATTACACTTGGACAAAATTCTCTCATCACAATATATGTGATTTTTATGAGAAAATGCTCACCATTCAATCAATAGGGTTGATTAGGCCTATTTTGCTCCATTTTCCTGTAGACTCACCATTTTGATCAAGTTGGTTGGGACACTTCTAGGATGATTTATAACAAAATGAAAATTTTATGATGAATAAAAAGTATTATTATTTTATATCCATTGATTATATTTCATTTAACTATCTTATACTTCATTTTACATGCTTTTTCCTATAAAAACATGATTTTTGCCCTCATCCATACAACTCCATGCATAACATTGACATTTATGGAATTATATCTAATTTTTTTTAAAATTTTAAAATTTATTACATTTATCCATTTTGATTTTGTGGAAATAAAATTAATTTTTTTTCAAAACTGAGTTTTTGAGTGTTTAGGAGGGCTCTGAAGCTAAATTTTCAAAATGATGATTCATGAAGTACAGACCTCCAAATAAAAATATATTTAAATTTATGTGTATAAGTTGACCTCCAAAAAATGCATAAAAATATTTGGTTCCCATCCAAATTACATGAAAATTTATCATGTGGAGAAATTTGTTTGTGGGGTTTTGACTGCATTCTAGACTGCCTACGCTTTTAATGATTTTTCATAAATGGAAACCCGTCATATAGTATGAATTATTAATTAATTATAATTTCATATGGGTCCTAAAATAATACTAAGATTTTTCATCCAAATTCCACATGTGGTTAAATATATGATCATTTAAACATGAGGCTTAGAAGGGTGCCTAAAATTGTAAAAAATGAAAAATTCACCAAAATGAAAATAAATCTTCACCTACTTCCCAATTATTGAAAACATCATCATTAATTTTTTACCATTCTATTAAAACACTTTGAAATCAAATTTTTCTTTAAAAGTCAAAAAACCCCTTTTGGCTTATATGCCTATTTGCTTGCATAAGCCTGTATGAACATGGTTTGATTAAAATTTAGATTTTTGACACTTTTTCAATGTCTAATTATGATTTTAAAATATCATCCCATTCTTTTTAATCTTTTACCTAGACTTAGAAACCTCTGTGGCACTCCAGAACAATGTCTGCTCCAATGGTGATCTCCAATGGACATGCTAAGGACTGTTAAAAAAAGTGAGTATATCCACTAATACAATGGACATGAAACATTTTTATAAGTTTCCTCAACTCATGATGACCTTTTCACAAAATTTGAGGTCCTGAAACTACCTATAGCTCCCAAAAAACTCAATTTTCTCTTAAAATTAACCCTTGTGCATGGATTGTCTACATATTTAAACTTGGTAAGGCTATATTGAAATGATAATAACCAATTTACAAATATTTTTTTGATTTTTTATACCAAAACTAGTTTCTTTAGGCCATAATTCCTAGATTTAAATATCTATTAAATGGTTTTAGGAAAGTTTCAATTGATAGGGGTAGTAATTTGACCTTGACAAGCCAAATTACTAACAATTTTGGTGACTTTCAGGGGTTAACTAGCCTACTGGTCAAAGAACTAAAAAAACATTGGATTAAATTGACAAACTTGGATATACACTAAAACTTTTGAAGTCTTTTATAGATAAAGACACAAACAAGACAACTGACACAAACTACACAAACATGTGCACATATGCACTTAGAGGAAAGGACAACATCAACTGGAAAGGGAAAAAAACTACTTAAAACATGTGTATATGTGCACTTATAGGGAAAAAAAATTATTCTATTGTGTACAAACTAACCTCCACCTTTTTGGTCCTCTTGGATCAAAAGGAAAGCTGTTTGATGCACCATAGAATCTTGAAATGTATTTGCCATCTCTTGATAGCTCTTTTCTACAACTAGGAGCAATTGGAGGCTCATGTCTTCTTGATGGTGTATCTAGGATTTCAACCTCCATTTTTAGGTACATTGATTATAGGTATGGATTCAAGACCCAATCATCATACTCCCAGATCCATGTACTTTGCAAGAACGTCTTTAATTGCTCATCTTTTATGAATTGTTGATCATAATCATGTAAACCAACATATTGTATCTCCTTCGTCATATCTATAAGGCTAAACTCTAAGGGAGATGGATATGATTTTGTGACTTTTTAAGGCCATTTGTGTTCATACTCAACTTCCAAAAGTAGACAAGCATCTGAAAATGATGAGAAAGGTTGATAACTATGCTTGAGATGTTCAAACATGTCATGTTCTGAGGAAACTACTACTTTTTTCTTGGTGAAATCACTCTTCTCATCTTGAAATGGACCACATTCAAGTAAATAATACCCAAAACAAAATATGTCAAAAAAATTTAAAGACTTGTTCTCATGAACTTAAAGTATAATTGAGACTTCTTCACTATAACCATAAGGCTACAAATTATCTTCAACTTTTTATATTGATTGGTACTCTTTTTCTATCACTTCTACAAGCTCTTGTTATTCATGATGGATGGAAACCATTATTTGTTTAATGAGTTCATATAAAATACCTTCAAATTTAAAAACTAAAGTATTTTCCTCTTGAATTTCATCATCTACTCTCAACTGATGTTTAATCACAACAACAACCTCTTTGACCTCATCAACTTCATCCTTGGCATTGAATGTGTATATAATGATGTCTTCCATATGATCATGCAATACTCTTTCATCTCCATCTACATCAGCCACAAATTCATATTTTTCCTTATAAATAATGATTTCCTTCTTTAGGATAGGCATAATAGATCCCTAAAAGTATTTAATAAGATGATAAAGATCCAATGGTTGTGCCATAGATACTTGATTTTGCTTTTAAGGTTGTTGAACCTGAACAAATGTCACCTCCTCTCTCTACTAAATTATTTCTTTAAATTCTTTCCATAAAGGAAAGGACCTTGGATTTTTTGGGGAAAGGGGTGAGGTTTCAATTTTAATATTGACTTTAGGGCTGATTTCATCATTTGAGCTTATGCTTGGTTGTTGTATTTGACTCCAAGTTGGAAACTTGGGTTTAAAAGATTCTAGTATTGTAAGTATTGCAGCTTAAGACATGATTGGGAAAGTTTCTTGCTGAGATAAACTTGAAATTCATGGATATTGATATGGGGTAACAAGAGGTATTGATGTTTGAGACTAAGATTACTTGTCAAATAACTCTTGTTTGTAAGTTGATAACTCCTCAGTAATCATTTGGATTACCCTCTTCATTTCCTCTATCTCATCATGAAAATTTAGATAATTTTGGAAGGATGATTGATCTTGGAATGGGTAAGGCTCATATGGATGAGGTTTAGATGCATATGGATCATGGTTATAGGACTGGTATGCATCTTCATACTACTGATAAGGCTCTATATACTCTTCATATGGCTGATATGAGTCATGGGGATTATACTATAAATACTAAAAGGGAGAAGAATGATGAAATTATTCTCTATATGCTACCATAACCTATAAATTCATGAAGCTAATTAGAATTATGTTAAATAATCTACCTTTTTCTTGGAGAAGAGGATAATAGGAGTACTAGAACTAGATTTGAAAATGATTTCCTACAAGCTTATCCCATTGAGTGTGCTAGAAATTGTTATCACTCTGGTGAGCATCCTCTTTGAAGATGTGAAAAGCACCCCTTCTCTCTAGCTGATATGATTGAATCTTCTCAAAGTGTGGGTGTCTTTGTAGTGAGAAGAACCTCTAAAGAGGGTTGGTTCCCTTAAGATCTAATACTAAAACTAATCCATTTTTTAGTTTTGGGGTGAAAAGGGGAAGAAAGAAGCTAAAAATGGAAATTATACATATTTTGGTGATGCACTTGAGTAATTTCTTATTCTCTAAAATCTTTTTGAAACTAAATAGGACACACATGAATCTAAAAGAAAACTCTACATTCAAACCTGAACATCAATGTTTCAAAAGAAGGCCTAAAATAATTTTGCAAAGTAAATTTCTAATCCTAACTCTTTTAATGACCTATAAAGGATGAGATATTCATAGTAGGTGTGTAAAGGACCTATAAAAAATAAAATTAGATGCCACTTGTATGTTGGTATACACTCAAATTACACTCTAATCTAATTCAAAATCATATGCAAATTTTTTTTCTTTATTTGATAAAAATGGTGTCAATTACAATTTCTTCTCTACCTCAATAAAAATAACCTAAATCCAAAGTGGCATTGAAAAGAGAAGAGGATATCATCTTGATGTGAACTCAAGTCAATTTTGAGTTCAAATTAATTACAATATTCTATAAATATCTCCTTATATATTTATCATTCAAGAAACCTTATTTTGGCATTGAAAAATTGGTAGGCCCATATTGATATCAACTCAAGTATATTTTGAGTTCAAAAATAAATAAAATAGTTTTCAAAAATCTTTTATTTTTCTTGTTTTACAAGAAATCCATTTTGGCATTAAAACAAGAAATGGTAGACCCCATTGACTTGGTCATATCTCCTTCCATGTAATAAATGTCATTATTTGGTGTCTATCTCCACTTGAATTTATCTTTAAGTATTTTAATATCATTCTTTAAATGATAACAAAGGAATATTGCATGATGTTGGTCAACTAGTCAACTGAAGCTTTGATTGGAAGTTCAAGGCTAGTTAACTCCACTTGGCTCCTCCTTGTGAAAATAGAAATTAAAATTTAAAAACATATGAATATCTATAATAATATTAGATATGTAATGTGGTAACTCTAAAATTAATTCATTTGATAGATTTTCAATGCCATTCTTTACTTGCTTGATTAACCAATTAGGCCTAATATCCTATCTTCTTACATTTAGACTCTATTAAACCTATAAAAAGATTCCATTAAACATGAAAAAACAATTAAATATAACTAAATAAACTCTTATCATCACAAGATACATAATTTTTGATTAGAAAACAGTCACTATTTAGTCAACAGGGTTGACGAGGCCTATTTTGCTCCATTTTCCTACAGACTGGCCATTGAGACCGAGCTAGTTGGGATACTTATAGGATGATTTATAAGCAAATGAAAATTTTAAGATTAATAAAAACCCTTAGGCTTTGAGCTCCATTGATTATATTTTATTGAACAGTCTTGTACTTCATTTTACATATATTTTCTTATAAAAAAAATGATTTTTTCCCTCATCCTTACAACTCCATGTATAAAATTGACATTTATAGAATCCTCTCTTAGTGTAATTTAAAATTAAAAAGTTTTAAGGTTGATCCATGATTATTTTATAGAATAAAATATTTTTTTTTCAAAATTGAGTTTTTTCATGGTTTAAGAGGGCTCTGAAGCTAAATTTTCAAAATTATGATTCATGAACTACAAACCTCTAAATACTAAAATATTTCCACTTATGTGTATATAAATAACACCCATAATATACCTTAAAATATTTTTTTCCCATTCAAAATATGTGAAAAGTTATCATGTGGAGAAATCTACCTATGGGGTTTTGACTACATTCTAGGCTACCTACACTCTTAATGATTGTTCATAAAGAAAAAACCCTCAATTGGTATTAATTATTAAAAAATTCTAAGTAAATAAGTTTCCTCAAATAATAATAAAAGTTTTTATCCAAATTACACATGTAGTGAAATATATGAGCATCTAAATAGGAGGCTTAGAAGGGTGCCTAGAACTGTAAAAAGTGAAAAATTCACCAAAATTAAAATAAACCTTCACCTACCTCCAAATTCTTGAAAACATCATCGTGGTGTTTTTACCATTCTATCAAAACACTTTGAAATCAATTTTTTCTTGAAAAGTAAAAAAAACCCTTTTTGGCCTATATGCATATTTACTTGCATAAGCCTGTATGAACAAGGTTTTCTTAAAATTTAGAGTTTTTACACTCTTTAAATTTCTAATTATGATGTAAAAACACCATCCCATACTTTTAAAACTATTTTTTTGGACTTAGAAACCTCTGTTGCACCCTAGAATGATGTTTATTCCAATGGTGATCTCCAATGGACATGATAAGGAATGTTAAAAAATAGTATCTCCATTCATTAAATGGACTTTAAATTTTTTTATAAGGTTACACAAGTCATTATGACCTTGTGTAAAAAAATTTAAGTCTTGAAACCCCTTGTAGCTCCCAAAAATCTCAATTTTCTCTTAAAATTGACCCCTCTGCATGGATTGTCTGCATATTTGAACTTGACAATGCTCTTTTGAAATGATAATTACACATTTAAAATCCATTTTTTATGTTTTATACCAAAATTAGTGCCTTTATACCACAATTCCTAGCTTAAAAAGCTATTAAATGGTTTTAGGAAAGTTTTGATTGATAGGGGTAGTATTTTGACCTTGACAGGCCAAATTACTAACAATTACTTTCGGTACTTTTCCATTTTTCTATAATTCTTCTAGATCTCGTTAACTTGAATCCTTATACATCAAATTTTACCTTGTATCCATTTTCACATATTTTTCTAACACTTAGTAGATTATGCTTCAATCCTTCAACATAAAGGACATCATGTGTAGGAAGTTTTCCATCTATTTCAAGGTTCCTTTACCTTTGATATATAGTATTGTGTTGTTTCCCAAGCTGACAAATCCTTCCTTACATTTTCTCAATTTTATGAAATTTCTCTTGTTACTATTCATATGCTTTGATAAACCTCTATCTATCACCCATAAATTTTACTCTTTGGCATGGAGTGCAGTTTGAGCAATCATATATTGATTTTTCACTCTCCACACATCCTTGGGTTTCTTATCTATATTATTTTTAGAAACTTGTGAACCTTTGTTCACACTAGGAGGCTTGCATTTTTTTATATTGTATACTTTTTATCTTACAAATCTAGTTCTAAATTGTTTATCTATATGACCAAAATTATTTCAATTATAGCATATTACACTTGTATCTAACAAGGAAGAAAATGAATTTATATTAAAAAAATTTGTTCTCCTTCTAGGTATAACTCTATAATCAATATCCCTATGACCAGAATAATTACATGTATATCAATAACCATATAAATATGAGGAATATCTATTCATATCATTTCTTGGTGTAACATGAGGAGCTCTTCTAAACTTTGGCTTCTTCAAGTCTCTCACTTTAGTGTATCCATCTGCATCAACTACCTTTGTCTTCTTCTTTTCTTCAGGCTTCTTTTCTCCTTCAACTTTCTTCATAATAGTAGCACTTGTGTCTTTCTTTTTTCCTTGCAATATTTCTCTTTCTTTGCTCCTAATTATCCTTTTGCTTTGAAGTTGTCATATAGGTTAGAAAATGTACTAGTTGTGGAACATTTTCCTTTCTCATAACCAAGGCCTGATCTCTCTTTTGAAGGATTTTGAGAGTTGATCAATTCATCAAGAATGTATGCTCCTCTTATCAACTTTGGATTTTTTTCTAGTTTACATTTGGATTTTTGAAACTCTTTTCTCAAAGCCACTATCTCTTCTTCTAAATTCATGCACTCATCAAATTTAGATTGTAGTTCATGTTTTACTATATCTTTTATTATTTTAGCCTCTTCAAATTGAGTCTTTAGGCTCACTATCATCTGATCATATTTTTCAAGACTTTTGGTCATTTTATCAATCTCATTTTATCCATGCTTCTTCTATTTTGAGCTCTCTTTTCTTAGCTTGTCAATTTCATCTAAAGCATAGATGAGTTCACACTCTAGATGCACTTCTCCTTCTTTTTCATCTAAGTCTTCAACTTCTTCTTGATCCATAGAAGCTACTCATATTGTCATGAATGGGACCTCCTTTTCCTCAACCATAAAATCACAGTCATGATCATCATCAAAACTATCACTAACATCCATTGAATCATTATCTTCTTTTATGTATAGGCTTTTCTTGTTTTTGAAGAAGTTTTTCTTCTTGGGATAGTAGGGTTTAACCTTTTTATACTTTCTACTTGCTTAGAGTTATCCTTTTTATTGTAAGGGCATTTAGTAGCAAAATGTCCTACTTAACCAAAATTAAATCATTTAAAGGGTAACTTACCTTTATACTTTCTAGACCCTCTTCTCAATCTTTTGACAAAGTCCACTTCTTCTTCATCAATCTCCTCATATCTAGATGAGGATGTTTCCTCTTTTATTTGCATGGCTACTTTGAATGTAGTTTCTCTCTTGAAATTTTTTGTTTCTCCCATTCTCATCTCATAGGCATTGAGGGTTCCATGCAACTCATCAATAGTGAGTTTATCTAGATATTATTCCTTTATTGCAGATATTTTAAAATCATACCTTGATGGTAGAGATCTTATGACATTTTTGATAATGATTGATTATTTCATCTCTTCTCTAAGGCCTTTAATTTCATTGAATATTTCATCCACTCTAATGAGATAGTCTATAATTTTCTCTTCCTCATTCATTTTAAGGATTTCAAACTTGTCTTTGAATGTTTGTATCTTTACTTGATTTGACTTGTTAGCTCTTTCATAGATGCTATTTAGTTTAATTTAGATATCTTGCACATTTTGACAAATCATCACTTTGATAAGCTCTAAATTAGACAATCCACATATAATAGCATTCTTAGCTTTAGCATTATAGTAATATGCCTTCTTGGTAGCTTGATTAGTAAGAGTTATAGTAGGGGATGTGTATCCATTTACCATAGGCATCTACACATCAAACCCTAATGAGGATAAATGTTCTTCCATTTTTATTCTCCAAAATGCATAGTTTGATCCATCAAAGAGGTGATTTTTTTTATGAAGATCCTTCTTGACTAGCCATTTATGTTCACCATTCCAAGATCTACCTACGCTTATTAAGATTATTCTTAGGAACTAGGGATCTCGTACCAATTATTAGAACACAACTAGATATTGAGAGGGGGTGAATTAATATATTGATTAACTTAGTCCTTTTTAGTAATATTTTAATGTAGATTAAAACTATATGTAGAAATCACACACATACAAAAACACATAACACAAGATATACTATGGAAAACCCAATATGGGAAAAACCACCATAAGAATAGCTACTAAAAATCTAGCATTCTAATCTAGATTCAAAATAAGGAACCTCACTAATTACAATTTTTAATTGCACCAACACTAAGGAGACACCAATCACCCAATTTAAGAGCTTCAAATCTAAGGAATCACCCACTTCCTAACTGAGCACCAACTCAACTTGTCTGATGACACCAATCAATCAAATCTACTATGGAGATACAATTCCAATTTACAAAATATATTCATAGATGAATCCAAATATATATTATTTGTTATATCTCTAATTTATAACTAATCATACTTTGCACATTCTCTTCTTTTTCTTCCACTCTACCTCTCTACTTTTGTGACTCTATATATATCTCTATTTGACACAATTCATTAAACTTTTTCTCTATGTCTCTCTCTATATTTGAATCTACTCAATAGCAATAGTTATAATAATTTTTTATACATATTAGATGATATATATATATATATATATATATATATATAAGAATTTGATCTAGTGTTGCATTTATTCATTGTGTTCACATTTGTTTACAAACACATCATGCTCTATTATAGACTCAGTTTATTATCACTTGAACTGTAATTTTCCCACATCTTGAATTCATGCATCACCACCATGATTCCTAGTCTCATTACTATATCTAGCATTTTTTGGACTCTAGTTTTGATTCACATGTACATTTACATAGATTTGATCATTTACATCTCTCAATCTCATTATATGTATCATGATTTAAGGCTTTCTTTTGTGTTCTTGCATCTAACCATTAGACTAAATAAATATTTAAATATCAATCATTGATCTTTAGTTTGGCATCATGATCTCATGGTCTTTATTTAAATGGCTCAACTTTAAAATGTGTTCATATAATTGATCTCTAATAGGATCATGCTCTTTATTGGATCTTAGTACACTTTCAAACTTTAGATTTTTCAACTTTAAAATGCATCCATTGACCTTCCTAATTTGAAATTCTACATGCCATTAGATATTCATATTAGCTTGATTTTTACTTATATTTTGATGTTAAATGTCAAACTTTTTATCCCATCTCTTTATGTGTGGGGCATCTTTGGATCACTTTTGTTCCATAAATCTTCTTAAACTTACTTAGTCATTAACTTGCCACTATGTTGATAAACCTTGAGTAGTTTATTCCATCTATGTCCACTTACTCTTTTGGATCTCCTTTGCATGATCATCTGCTCATTGTTAGATCTACTGACAAGCTCAATCTTTATCTTTGCTTATCTCTCAAGAATATGAAACTTGGTATTAATGCATGCCTTTTATACATTACTATCAGTTCCATATATTGAGATACTTGTCATCCTCACATTTTTCATTAATGATTTGTCTTTAAACCACATCATAGATTTACTATGCAAGATTCATGATTGTGACAGTTGTCACTATCAGAGGTCCCTTTGATAAATTGACTTTGCTTACACTTCATTGGATCTTTAACGTATGAATAAACAATAAAAATTGATTAAGCTTTAAAATTAAACCACTTATCTTTATCTTACTTCATCCTGGTATCTTGGAGCTAATACACTCTATTGATATCTTCAAGACTTGCTCATACTTTACCTTGTGTAGATTTGTCTAGGTATGGGGACCTTCTCAATTATTATTAGAAGGTTAGATTTACACCTTCATATCTTCTACTTCATTCAACTACCTGGTCTAAAATTAAAACCATATAAACTAGGCATGATATTGAACAAACCCATATTATCATTTATTCTTGAAGATTTTACAAGTATGAGATATAATGCCATTAATCTACTCACTCAAATTATTCTATTATAGGGCTAGTTATGCCTCAAACTTACCTAGAAGGCCAACTTTATCCTTGCACTAATATTATCACACTTAGTTAGATGACCTATAGTTTAGTGTATAAGATCCTCTTACATAGGGTATTCCATCCATATATCCATTTAGTCTTGAAGCCTTCATGTGTGAAATATTTTACTTCATAAAAATGCCTTCTAAGATTTTTCATAAAAACTAAAAATTTGACAGTGTTAGAAAACACTGTCAAAATGCTTGGGATCCCTAATTTGCTCAAGCATATCTTTTTTATATACATTTTGTGATATAAGATTTAACATGTAGAAACTAGGCACAAAAATAAATAGATCCATATGATCATTTTATCTTGGTACCTCCATATGTGTGAATATTGACCTCATAAATATGCATACTTATCTTTGTTTAACCCATTTGAAAATTTGGCTAGGTATAAAAACTTAGTGGATTTTATCTAAGTAGACAATTTTACATCCCCATAACTTCAATTATGCTTCATCACATGTCTTCAAATTTGGCACATAACAACTAGGGATTAATGTGATCACAACCATGTAACCATCTCTCCCATACTCATTCACACATGGAAATGGTGATGTCAACAAAATGTCTTCTCACATTTTCTTATCATAGACCAAAAATGTCTAGATGATCAATATGAAGAACTAGATGAATTGTACTCATGCACACAAGCACTCCAATCATTCTTGACCTCTGAGAAGATCCTTTTCATATCTTATAATCACCATATTTAGTCTTAAGAATTATTCCTTTTGACATCAATGACAATCATAATTCCAAAAAAACTATCTTGTACATAGTAGTTTATGTTTCCATCTTCCAAGTGTTGTGGCACATGCTTTACTGGTTGTTTGTTTAGTTGTGTTCTTATTATTTTTTATTGTGTGTATTTGTTTTGTTTCTTTCATGTCTTTTTATGTGTCTTTTAGAGATTTTTTAGTCCTTAATTTTTACAAAGTATTGATCTCTAGGTCTTAGTTTAGTCAAAGAGTCATTCATCTAAAACATGACTGATATATAAGAGATCATGGGTCCTCTTGACCAACAAGAAGATCAAGGCTTCAGAGTCACCAATAATGTTGGTTTCTTTCTAACCTTGGGATTAGAAATGACTCATCATATACCACAAGTACTTAAGATCACCTAGGTCACCTTATTATGTATCTTGAAGTGTCAGGGTAATCCAAAAGGGGGATCACTAATTATCATGTCAAGGTAAGAGGTTTAAGTGAGGTGGTATGTCAATATATGTTATGGTGGTTGTCTTTTACCCCTTTTAGATCATGTGTCAAGTATATATTATGTTATAGATATGCATATGAGCCCATGTTAGGTATTAATATGGTGTCTATGACAAAAATCATTCATGTAATGGGTGACTTGTGATGATTGCATCCATATCCACCCATGTGAGCATGCTAATAACCTACAACATGATAAAATTTATGAGATTGAATACAAATATGGAGGATTATGTTTTACACTTGTTTGAAACCTTAGTACACCTTAAGGTTCTTTATAAAATGTTAAGTTATATCCTTTAGTTGATGTTTCACTTAGAATTATGCATGTATTTACCTTAAAAAGAGGTGTTTGACCATGGAATGATGTTATTTTGACCTCAAACACCACTAAGAATATCAATTATGCCCTCAAAGGTCCCCATGAACACCATAATTCCATGATATAATGGTTTCATATGTAAATGGGTGTCTTTTCATAAGCCAAATGCTTTTATGTTATTCTAAAGGGCCCCACACGTGGAAAAAATGGATTTTCAACTCCCCCATATATATCTCATGTTTTTAAATGTTTATTGTCCTAATATTTCCCCTCATACCCACCAATAATGTTGTAATATTTGAAAACCTTAAAAAAATGAAGGAAAATAGCGTTTTACATGTGTTTTCAAGAATGTATGGATATATATAGTACAATCATGGTATAAAAGGTTATGGATATATAGAGGGGAGTCATTTTAGGTGTTATATAAGATAATATAGGAGTTATAAGTCAGTAAAGGTCAAAAACTGACCCCTCCTTTCAGTCATCCTCCTTGATAGCCTTGGATGGCCTCTTAGGTTCATATTTAGTATAGATATCAGAGAGAAGATGGAGACCTAATATATTGGATAGAGGAAGGGGGTATACTAGCATTATGATCCTTGGAATTTTTTTATATATTGATTTTCCATAATTTATTAATAATGGTTAAGAACCTAAGGTAGCCAAATTAGTCTTCTACATCCACATAGGGTCAAGGTTGAAATGGTTTTAGTGTGTTACTACCCTATTTGAAGAAAATTATGATTTTATGTGTCTTATGAAAGTTCTCAAGGTCTTTCCATTTTATTTTAAACCCATAATTAACACATGTGAGTTTATGGGAGAAATAAACATCTAGGTTATCATGATTTGAAGAATACATGTAATGTTTTCTTTATGATGAAGGACCTCTAATACATATATCTAGGAATGGGTAGTGGTTTAAGGTTGAATGATGGTTTCTTAGAGTTATTAATATTTTATTACCTCCTTAACATAATTGTAATGATAAAATAAACCTTCAACTCCCTCAAGATCATACCTTTAAATGGGATTACCTATGTATTTGAACTTCATTACAAGTGAGAACAGAGTGTTCCATGGTGATGGCTATTGGAGGTCATTAGTGTGATCTAGGAATTTGACTCAAGAGAGGATGGTTAGTATGGTGTTAGTTCCAAAATTAAAATAAAATAAAATAAAAACACTAATATCATAACATCTCTAGGCCTAGACACTAGGGAGAGCTTAGTTAACAAAAATAAATGATAAACACAACTAAAAAGCAAGGAATCAAATACAAGAGTTCCTTCACCTTCCTTAGATGCTCCAAATGCCTTTGTAGTGGTGTTTTTCTTGGATTGTGCTCATGAAGTCCTTATAAATGGAGGATTGGCTACCTCCATCTCTCCTTGGCACCTTTGGCTTGTAGCTTGGCTTGGAATCAATTTGGCATGGTAACACTAGTTGATTAAAGCTTTTGGAACCAATTTGGAATTATAACTTTTCATCAAGAAAGATTTGAAGATATTTGAGCATAATAAATTTTAACAAAAATAGCTTGGAAATAATGTTGTGAGGTCTCATATTTATAGATCTTTGGATTTGATCAGAATCAACCTCAACCATCCATCTCAAGATTCAGATGTGTGGTTGAGGATTAATTCAATTTCTAGAATTAGGTTTATAATTATCCTCATCATGACATTGGAAGAATGGGAAATTTAGAGGCATGGAGGGCATCATGGAAGGAATTAATGAGGCATGGAGGGAATGAATCTTGATATTTATGGCATTTATGGCCTAGGTATGTCTTCCCAATAAATGAGGTTGTTTGATGATGCAGATATTCAATATTCATTTCCAAAAATAAGTTTTAAAAAAATTTCCATGGAATTATTTATTAGGCCTTGATTTTAGTTAATTAGCTCTTAAGCATGATTAAGCACATTATGCACAAGTTATCCAAATTGATCAGAATGCCTTGTTATTAGTCCAAAATTTGACTGGATTAGAATTGGAAGTCACTGTTAGATGCATTAGATGCATATTCCCATTTAGAATTTTACAAAAATCAAATAACAAAGGCATGTATCTTGTGTAGAAGATTTGATAGGAAAGAACAATCTAGAGGACCTAGGTGCAAAATTGATATTTTGACTTAAAATGATCTGATCAAAGTTAGCTAGCCCAAAAATTACATTACCCAATTTAGGGATAGCATGGCCAAAATCGGTACATGAATACATCAATTTCACATCATTTAGCATGTTTTATTATTTTTCAGCCAAATTGTGCATTTTGGGTGGAAATAGGTCAAAATCTTGATTGGAAGTTATCAATGGCTAGATTTAGGTGTCTACAGTTTGCCCTTATTTGGGAAGATGTTATAAACTGTAGGCAAAGCAATGTTTTCTCAAATAATGAGAGATGGTATGTATGCCAAGAAGAAGATGATGGTTGAAGAAAAAAGCTTAAAAAAGTGTTTTTGAAGCCTATGATGATGCCCCCTTGAGGGAGTGGCCATCACATTTGTTGATGGGTGGTCTCTCAAAAAGAAACAACAAGAAAGGTGAAATTAATTTGTGGTTGATATTAATCCAAATAAGAAAATGCTTGCATGAATTGATGTAAAAAGGATGTTGATTTACCCAAAGGTAGTTATAATTAGGAATAAAATTCAAAATAATGATTTACCCATAGGCAGTTATAATCATTAAGAGGACCTAGATTGGCTAAAAATGATTGTGCCCTAGTTAGGGCTGATTAGTAAACATAAATCAAGGATATAATCTAGAATACAAATTAAATATGAGTGAGTAAAGAGTGATGAAATAGATGAATAGAAGAATAATATTGACTAATGTGAATGATTTAATTGTACCTATTAATGAGGATATGCTCATCCTAATTAACAATGATACAACTAGAATGGTTAAATGAGTTATATTGATCAAGGGTGGGATGGAAGGATTTTCCAAGGTGCCAAGGAGAAACTTTTGAAACTACATTGATTTTAGACCTTTTTGAAGTTGATTTTTGTTGTAGCATGTGATGGTAGGCTTTATGATAAAACACCATGAAGTCTTGGCCAAAATATGCATAAGTATTTACTCCTGATCTAATAAACACTCAAAAAACAATGCACTAATGATAAAAACTATGATGACAATGTTAATGGATGAATATGGATGGAATCAATAATAATGTGTTCAAGGAATCACCTAATGAATACATATAGATTGAGTCAAGGTAACAGTGTTGAAAGAAAACAAGTAGGCAAGTGAATAAACAAACAAACAAAGAAACAAATAAACAAATAAGGAACCTAAAATAAACAAACAAACAAACAAACAAAAATCTTGAAAACAAAATCAAAAGAAAACATCCTAACAATGACAATTCCCTAGTAAGGTAGATCAAGGATGACTGGCTAGGCTTAGATAGGACAAATGTTTTTAGATTTTTTAAATGTTATTAATTTTGTTGGAATTTTGAGGTATCTTAACTCATTAGAGAATGACAAGATACTTTCTCACAAAATGGTGAGAGCATTTGGCTTAGGTTGCTCACAAAATAGTGAGATCATATGGAAAGGGGGACTCAGGTGACCTCAACATGAATTTAGCATGAACCACAGTCTGAAAATGACCTGATGTCATAATAATTCCATCTACATAAAAGGTGTGGAAAAACCAACTAGGTCCCAATAAGTTCTTAAATCTGGCAAATGACTAGCCAAATGAAAATAGTAATGGGAAAGTGATGTGATAATGCATGATAGACAAGTGTTGCCCCTAGTTTACTCATAGGCAATTATAACTAGGATATAATGGCATAGGTCAATTATACTAATTTGTCTATAGGTAGTTATAATTAGTATCAAGACTGGCGAAACACTAATTTGTCCATAAGTGGTTATAATAAGGCTCACATAAACAAACTTGATAGGATGGAAGATATCTTACCAAATCAACTATCATATTAATTTTATAGACTGTCATTTAAACATGAATTTTATAAGAGTTGAAACTTGATTTAAATCCTCTATTATAGGAATAACCAAAGTAACCAAGATCAAAATAGGATTGGGTAGGATGACTAAAAATAGGCTTTGGTCTAGATAGGAATGGAATGATAGGATGGTATGGTCTTGCTAAGGATAATGATGGTTTTTGATATATTGGATAAAATGGTAATAGGATTGCCCCTAAGTGATGGGGTGAATGGTTGGGTAATTTGATAATTGAAAATGGATATGTAACAATGGCAATGGCATGGTACATATTTTTGGCCTAGGTGTGGTTTTTGATTTTATTGTTCCTACTGATGGGGAGATTCATGTCTTAATCAATAAATGATATAAACAAAAAACTTGATCATGTCAATTTATATCCCACACCTCATCTTAATAGCTAATAAATCAAGAACTCAATGCAGATTTGGTTGTCAAGAATGCTTTTGTGATCTTCATTGGTCATTGATTTTGTTTCCTTCAAACGTTGAGATAAGGTATTTTTATAGCCTCTAAAAAGGAAAGTATAACCATGGATGGTAAATAGGGACAAATAATGGATGGTAGGTTTTACTATGAAATGGAATGGCAGATGATAATGGAATGTATAATGGTGGGGAAATAAATGAAGATCAAGACTTTTAGTCACACATAATGTTAATGGTGCCAGATTTGACATAATTTTGGTTGTGGTGGGGTCAAAGACTTGTTCTTTCAATAGGACCACTAGATTTTTCTATTATTTGATCTTGAGAGTAGCTACCATATGTTTAGGTTGTAGATTGGAAGATATTTTAATTTGATCTTTGATTTTGTCTTCATGAAGTCATGAAGAACTTTTGTGCTTAACTATTAGTGCCTCAATAAGGTTTTCACCAATGAAGTTGTCTTGATTTTCCCATAGCACCTCTAAAAATTTTCACTAAGGAATGTTGACTTTTGACTTTGATTATCTTCTAACACTTTCAAAAAAAATTCACTAGAAGATGTTTAGTTCTAACTTTGATTGTCCCTTAGCACCTTCAAAAGGGTTTCACTAGGAGAATGTTCTTCTACTACATGAATGTTGTCTTGGCCTCCTTGCTCTTCTTTAACCGCCATGTTTCCATGGATGTAGTTCAATAAATTGTGATTCTATCAATCTCAATCAACACTTATGGGAGATGGAATGTCAATAATATGGCTATTTTTGTTGATGGTAATGGCCTATCGAATGGTAATGGAATGGGGAGGGGCTACACAATCCTCATAAAATATACTAGGATAACTTATGTTGGAGATGAAGTAATCATCTTCAAAACCTATAGAAGGATCATAAATTTATTCAAATTGATCTATAAGGCATGTGTAACCAATGTTGTAATAGCCATGAACATATTATTTTTATGAATTTAATTCTAAACAAGGGACTCTGAATCTATTGTTGAGACTAATGTTGATTCTAATTCTGATGCTAAATCTAATTTTGATTTAAGAATAGAACCTGACTCTAATTTTGATTCTTCATCTGATGGGTACTTTGTTACAATGATTTCTTATTAAATATTATTTTTGGACAAGTAAAACCTTGTAATGGCATGATGGGCTCCATAAAGAATAGTTTGTCAAAGTGAGACTCTTCTAACATGGGAAAAGGGTCAAGAGACAACTCCTCAGAGGTTGGCTTGTCAATAGGAGGCTCTTAAGAAATATGCATATGGTCAAGTTAATGATTTATCCAAAGGTGGTTATAATCATTAAGAAGTGACTCAACAAAGATTGGCTTGTTAGAGTGAGACTCCAAGACAACTAGTATAGCATCAATAGGTGAGTCATCATAGGTTGACTTATCACAAATGGTTGGTTCAACAAAAACATCTTGGATTGGTTGGTTATTTTGGACTTGGTTTCTAATGAGTTGTAAAATACCAATTTTGAACATAGCTTAGTCTTCAAATGATTGAATCAGATGAGTTTTGGATAGGATTGGTACTGGATGAGGAATGACTTGTGGTTAGATAATGGTAGGGCCTTAGATAGCATGATTTCTCACATAAGCCAAAGTAAAAAGTCTTGAGATGGTAAAGAGGGGGCATTATGGGGATTGATTTACCATACAAACTAAAAGACTAGGTCCTAAAATGATGAAGGGGCATTATAGAGCTTGATTGCTCATACAAACCAAATGATGAGGTCCTAGTATGGTAATGGTATTCCTTAGATATTGTAGATCTTGACGTCTTGCATAATATAAAGGAGGGTTAGGGGTAGTTGATGATTGATTATCAAAAATATGTTGTGAAAATTGATTGCTTGCATAAATAAAAGCATCCAAGTCTTCCTCATAAACCATATCATCCTAGTCATGAGTTGGATCATAAGGTAGTTCTTAACTATGTTCTATGTACTTATTTTTGAAAAGAGCATATGGATTTGTATCCCAAATACCATTACCTATAGTTGGGTCTTCAAAGTCCTCTTTACAATCCTCTTCATACCAATCAAGGTCTCGAGTTGGATTGAAAGTTATTTCATGACTTTGTTCCCATGAATGATTAATATGAGGTGGATAGAAATATATCTCACAAACCATATTAGCATCATTGGGGTCTTGACAAAAGCCATAAAAGTCATTTTGTACAGCCATTATATCATAAGTTATATTGTAAGTGACTACACCATAATTATAGTTAGACATATCCAAATAAATGATGAAATATCTTTAAAAAAAGGCTTAGAGTTCTATAAACTCTAAAAAAACTATGTCCAAAGGATAAATGCTTCAAACTTGGTCTAACTTGGTCAAAGGGGTGGATCTATATCTCCAATATGGTCTAAAAGTGAGCTATATCTCCAAAATGATTTCTGCTAAGACTTGGCATAAAATAGTCTAACATCAAATGTCTAATGTTAAATTTCATACGCACAAAGTTCAAGCATCTATATAATAACCAACATGCCAAAGGTCTAGGTCAAAGTTTTCCAAACAAAGTCTAAACTAGGAAGGGGAAAAGCTAAGTTTCTAGGTCTTTTGCCTAAACATAGAGTCAAAATATAGGCTAAAACAAATAGGAATGTGCTAGGGATTTTGGCCAAACTATGTAAAAAGATACTCTTGAAATAAAGGCTAATGTGATTTGATTTAATCTAAAAATTTTGGAAACAACTTTGACATAAACTTGACACATGGAATCAAAGATAAACATGATCAGTTGGCATAAGGCATAAGACAAAATGATCTTTGAGAAAGGCTACGTTTCTCCCAAATAAAGGCACAAACAATGATGAGGATAGGCTTTAAACAAACAAACCATCAATATTTTTCAAATTTGGGTAATTGATTAACTGAAGTTATGTAATCTAAAAGAGAAATATCTATGTATCATCCCCATGGATTAAGGCTTAAATAGAAATCAATCAATGTTTGAATCCAAAATTGACAAGGCTAATTGAAAACTCAATGGTGAAAACTAGGATTTGAAAACAAATAAGACAATATTGAATAGCATGATGGCACATGATAAAGGTCCAAATAGTATATACAAAATGGTTTGAAGCAAATGGTTTTTAGTGTAAGGTAAACTAGTTATGCTTCAATGATTTGATCTATGTTATGCTTTAAAAAAATCAAAGGTGTAAATGGTTTTGACATGATTTGGGCAGAATAACACTACCCTTCACAACTCAAATGCATTGTTTTGACATGGCTTATGAACAAACAAACAAGTTTTAGCCTCAAAGCATACCAAGCAAAAATGACCAAAATACACTAAGTATAACCATCCAAATCCTATCAATGGTATGGAAAAATGGGGTTTACTAAAATAGAAAGGTTTCAATCATTCTAGGGGAATCAATTTCATAATGACTTTCGCATCAAATGATGTAAAAGAAAAGCATGAAAATTGGGTGACCATGGCATTGGCTAATTGTAAAAATGTCTAGTCCTTTTTACAACCACTACATCATGTTGTTCACTTAGTGTAGTGTGATATCCAAATTTAGATACATCCCATGTGCAACTCTAAAAGAGCCAAATGAATTCAATGTTGAGAGGTGAAACCCCAGGTCAAATCCTCCCTAAAGAACTCATGGGAGGTAATGGCATCCCCCTCTTAAGCTAAGATGCATAAAATAAATAAAGCATGAAAGTGCAAAGGCTTTAGGGTCATTTTCAAGGTCACCCAAACTTTGATGAGTTTTTGGGGAGTGATTTAGATTACTTTCTTTCTAAGCCTTAGACTAGGTTACTTACAATAGAAATGGTGCTTTTGATTCCAATGGTTCCCTATAGGGGACACATGGAAGAGCATACATGCAACATTCCTCTTTTTTCCAAGCAAGATACTATTAAACAACTATTGCAAACAAGAATTGACAAGTGTGTTCAATTTTAAACCCAAAATGAAATATTTGGTGGTGTTCATTTGACCCCTTGGTCTTAGTTGCAAATTTTGAAAACATTCACCAAAAACATCTAAATTCTTTGTTAAACACCTAAAATAGTGTTCCTAATTGATTTTTAAGCATGCAAAGGTCATTTAAATTTTTTTGCACAAATATCAAGCTTGGTCCTGTATAAAAATTGTTAGCATGTCCTTTAGCTTTGAAGCTCTTTTTATCTTTGAATAATTAACTTTGAAAAATTAGCTCTCAAGTCTGTGTTTTTAGAAAAACATAGTGATTGATGTTAATTATTACCACCAACATTAGTTAATATCTAATCAAGATCTAACTGATGTCAGTTTTGCTAACCGATGTTGGTTAAGATAGGTAACTGATGTTGGTATTACTTGTCAACATTAGTTACTATGTTAAAACTATGGTGAACAAAAATGGAAAAATAAAGGTATAAAAATGAAATTTCAAGAGTTTTAAAGGCTCAAATAAATATTTTAGAGTTGAAAAATGATTTCCTTTAACTGTGAGATGCATCTAGTCCCATCAAGTGTGTCATTATGTGATCTAAGAATTTCACTCAAAAGAGGATGGTTAGTATAGTGTTAGTTCCAAAATGAAAACAAAATAAAATAAACATGATAATATAATAACATCTATAGGCCTAGACACTTGGGAGAGCTTAGTTAACCAAAAAAAAATGATAAACACAACTAAAAATCAAGGAATCAAATACAAGAGTTCCTTCACCTTCCTTGGATGCTCCAAATGCCTTTTAAGTGGTGGCTAAATTTGGTTTTCTCATGAATTCCTTATCAATGGAGGCTTGGCTAATTCCATCTCTCCTTGGCACCTTTGGCTTGTAGCTTGGCTTGGCTCAAAATCAATTTGGCATGGTTACACTAGTTGATTGAAGCTATTGGAACCAATTTGGCATTATAAATTTGCATCAAGAAATATTTGAAGATATTTGAGCATAATGACTTTGCAAAAAAAATATCTTGGAAATGATGTTGTGAGGCCTCTTATTTATAGATTTTTGGATTTGATCAGAATCAACCTCAACCATCCATCTCAAGATTGAGATGTGTGGTTGAGGATTAATTGAATTTATGGAATTAATTTTGTAATTATTCTCATCATGACATTATAATAAGGGGAAATTGAGAGGCATGGAGGGCATCATGGAAGGCATTGATGAGGCATGAAGGGCATGAATCCTAATATTTATGGCATTTATGACCTAGGGATGTCTTCCCAAGAAATGAGGTCACTTGATGATGTAGATATTTCATATTCATTTAAAAAAATAAGTTTTCAACAAGTTTACATGGGTTTATTAATAAGGCCTTAATTTGGGTTAATTATCTCTTAATCATGATTAAGCACATTGTGCACAAATTACCTTAATTAATCAAAATGCCTTGTTATTGGTCTAAAATGTGACTAGATTGGAATTGGAAGTCACTATTAGATTAGTTGGATGCATAATCCCATGTATAATGTTACCAAAAAAAAATAACAAAGGCACACATATTTTGTAAAATATTTGATAGGAAAGAGCAATCTAGAGCACCTAGGTGCAAAATTTACATTTTGACTCAAAATTATCTGATCAAAGTTAGCTGACCCATAAATTACATTACCCCATTTAGGGATACCCTAGCCAAAATTTGTACTTAAATATTTTAATTTCACATCATTTATCATTTTTGTCTTTTTAAGCCAAATTGTGCATTTTGGGTGGAAATTGGTCAAAATCTTGATTGGAGGTTATTGATGGCCAATTTTAGGTGTCTACAATTAGAGAACCATAGAGGCAACAAATGTGTTATATTAATTTATAAGATTCCCTCTCTCATAAGGATTAGGATTCATTATCCCTCTCAAGGCTAATAAATTATAAGGCTAATAAATTATAAACTAGTTTCTCAATGCCTTCATAACCCTATTTAGCAAAGTTTAAGGTTTATTAATAGAATTTGAAGTACTCATGGAGTCTTAGGTTTTATTTTCTCCCTTCATATGCCTAATCAACCAACTCCAAATTTATTTCCCTATTTATTATATTAATGGGGTGTATATGGTCCTCATAAGTTGTTTCGAACATGAGTCATCAGTCCATATCACATCTTTTAAGGGATATCTTGTTAAGCACGGAATATACTGAGAGGGGGGGTTAATCAGTATATCATATATCTTATAAAACTTTCCCTTAATCAAACATTCAAGATATGCAATAAATCTCAAATAATAAACATCACACAAGAAAGAGAGAAACACCAGATATAACGTGGAAACCTAATGTGTGAAAAACCATGGAGAACAATCTCAAGTATATGAATGAGCACAAACCCAAACAATATTCACAAGCCAAACTTACAGGATCACCATACCCCTTTGCCAAGCACCACCCTAGCTACTATTCATGAGCACTAGCCCACAGTATCACCATACCCATTTGCCAATCACCAACCCAGCTATTATTCATGAGCACCAACTCACATGAGCACCAACCACTTTGTGTATACCACACACCTATCTCTCAATGTTGCTATATCAATAAATTATATTTCAATACAACATCTCTTTTCTCTCTCTCACCTTTGTTCTTCTAAGCTAGATATAACAAATACAAATCATATTCAACTCTCACAATTGCTCTTCTAAGCTAGATAATACAATATCAAATCAACCTCTTTCATTCATATTTACAAATGGCTTCTCAAGACTTTATTTATAGCTTTCCAAATGACGTTTGGCCTTCCGCTTTTGTGACCCTTCAATCCTCATAGAAAATGGCACCAATCTTGGATGACCCTTCATATTCAAGCCTTTGAAAAGTCATGTGGTGACCCTTCATGATCAAAAACTTCCTTCCATATTTTGTCCTCATCTTGGTGACTTTTCATATTCCTTAAGGTGTCCCTTCATGAGAAATTATGTTGTTACTCTTTTGTCTTCACTTGGTGACTCTTCGTATTCCCCAAGATGACTCTTCATGGAAAAATGTGTCCCATCCTTCTTTTGTCTTTATCTCGTGGCTCTTTGACTTCTCCATGGGCCCTTCTTTTGTCTCATATGCAACCAAAAATATATTTGTTAATATTAAATAAATATTAACTCACATTAGCCAAAATAAAAAACATTAAATGCAATGGGGCCTTTATCATCAATAATGCTAGACCTTTTACATAAATGACAATATTTCCAACAATATCCCCCTTTGTCATTGATGGCAACCTCAATCCTGAAACTACCACATCCTATCACCTACGCATAGTATCATCTAAAAAACATATAGCAACTCCCCCTTATTGTAGCAACCTGTACCTATTCCTTGTACCTATTTCTGCACCTATACCTATACCTATTATTATCCCCCTTTGATATCAATGGAAAAGGGCCTACCTAGAGCTAACACTTAGCTCTCTCAACTGATGCTGAACCTCAATGGTAGGAAGTAAAGGAAATTACTCCCAACTTCTTTCACAGATACTCAAATGTGTCTTTTGGTAGTGCCTTCATGAAAATATCTGCAATCTGCTCTATAGTACTAATATATTCCAACTTAACTTGTTGATTTTCAACCTACTCTATCAAGAAGTGATATCTAATGGGAATATATTTTGTTCTTGAATGCATTACTAGATTTTTTGAAATATTTATAGCACTTATGTTATCACAAAAAAAAGAAATAGGTTCATCATACTTTACCTTGATATCTTCCAAAGTTTGTTTCATCCAAAGCACTTGAGTATAACATAATACTACTACAATATATTCTGCTTCAGCTATAGAAAGTGATACTATGTTCTGCTTCTTACTTAGCCATGATACTAAGTTATCACCAAGGAAGAAAGCTCTTCCACTTGTACCCTTTTTGTCATCTAAGCACCCTACCCAATCTGAATATGTATAAGAAACTAAAGTGAAATCTTTACCTGTGGGCTACCATAATCCATAATCCAATGTCCCTTTGATATATCTAAATATTCTTTTCACCAACTGAACATGACTATCTCTTGGAGATAACTGATATCTTGTAACCATACCTACTGCATGCATGGTGTTTAGTCTTGATGCTGTCAAATATAAAAGACTACCAATCATACATCTATACAAAGATTGATCTGTAACAAGTGAATCTTCATCATTGCTCACCTTATTTCCTATACACATAGGTGTGCCAACTAGTACACAATCCTCAAAACCAAATTTCTTCAACATTTCTTTGGCATATTTACTTTGAGATATAAAAATTCCCTTATTTGATTGAAATATTTGTAATCCTAAGAAAAATGATAATTCTCCAAGCATAGACATCTCAAACTATTTTTGCATTCTATCAGAAAATTCTTTTGTCATCTTTTCAATATTTCCTCCAAAAATGATATCATCAACATAAACCACAAAAATCAATTGATGCTCACCTTCTATTTTGATGTAAAGATTACTATCAACAAATCCTCTCTTAAATCCTTGATCTTGTAGGTACTTATCAAGTCTTGCATACCAAGCTCTGGGAGCTTGTTTTAATCCATATAATGCTTTATTCAATCTACATACATGATTACTAATATTCAAGAGAATAAACCCCTCAGGTTGCTCAATGTAGACCTCTTCTTCAAGATTCCCATTTAGGAAGGCAAATTTGACATCCATCTAAAATACTTTGAAATTTTTAAATACTACATATGCAAGAAACATTCTAATAGCCTCTAACCTTGCTACTGGTGCAAAATGTTTTTCAAAATCTATTCCCTCAATCTGAGCATATCCTTTACATACTAATCTTGCTTTATTTCTAGTTACTTCTCCATTTTAATTCAACTTATTTCTATAAACCCATTCAGTTCCTATCACATTGTGATCTTTTAGTCTAGGCACTAATTCCCAAGTATCATTTTTTCTATCTAATCTAATTATTCATCCATAGCCTTAACCCAATGCTCATTGTAGACACCAAAATAGTGTCAACCCCCCCTTTGGTCCCTTTCCAACTTCAAGCCCAACCTATACTTTATTAATTTAAAATACTTATTTTAAATTAATAATCCCCCTTAGACACCTCACCTTGGATTTCGAGCTCTTAGACCATTTATCACCTATGACAAATCATAATTACCTAAGACCTAATTTTAACTCTCCCACTAATCCTCACACCTATTAAACCCACCCTTTAGACCATTTGCCAATGGCAGCTAAACTTTGTAGATGGAGGAACAGGTGAAAGGCTAAAAATAGCCTTTTTACCCATCTTCTAGCCACTGATGTCAGTTACCCATCGGCCCACACTGGTAGAATCACTGACGTCAGTTGCTTAATACTAAATTCTGACCTCGACTATAGACTCAAAGGTGAATTCTCTTTCTCCCAAATCTTAATTCTTTCTCTCCTCGAGTCTTTACATATCACAAGCAAGCTTTGGGATGAGGCATCAACATTCTATCATCACTCTCCATATACAAAAGCTCTGCAAAATTCACTCTAGGCATTGGATTGGAAGGTTGTATGAAGTCTTCTACATTAGTTGCATCAGGAACAAATATTATACACTTTTGGTTCTCCACTAAGAGCTAAGTATTATTCTGGTTTATATTTTAGTATTTTTAGAATGCATTAGTGATTAGTCCATTGAATATTCTTGAGTACTATTGATAGACAACCTGACTTCCTTCTTGGAGAGGCTGAAAAGCCTTCTCTCATTTTTATTCTCTTTCCACCCCTATCCTCTATCTTTGCCTCCTTTCAAACCCTATTCACTATCTTGCAGCCCTGTACAGACATAAACTCCTTCCAAACCCCTCTGTCAACCACAAACTTGTCCAAAACTCACCCAAGGCCATTACCCTAACTGACATCGACCATTATCCCTACCGACGTTGACAACATAGCCAATGTCGGCAACATTGACCAATTGATGACGGCAGACTAACCGGCGTTGATGACTATGGGAGACTTACAGTAGAATATAAGTACGTATTGTCTACTTTCTATTTCTTAGTCTTTCATTATTTCTCTTTATGCGACATTCTTTTTTATCAACTAGTGGACTGTCATCCCTCTAGGAAGTCTTTGCACTTCTGGGACTAAGCTTTGCTTGGTAGTCCACCATATATCTATCTAACATTTTCTTTGTTTAAGCCTTTCTTATCTATAGGTGTCATCCTCCATAGCCAAAGAGGAGCTCCTTTAATCCTCTGGATATGGTGTACAACTTCATCTGGTATCATATAACCCCTGACCATCATCTTTAGTTTCTTATTTCTTCTGAATGTGAAAAATGAAAATGAGTTAGAAACATTCTGGCATGCCCGATGGGACCCCTAGAGTTTTCTTTGGGTTCATCCTTTTTATTCTAAAGGCAAACATTCATATAGGTGCATCAGATCTCTTCTTGCATCCTTTCCTTCTATCTCTTTATTTTGAAACAAAACCATAAGCACAAGTTAAAAATAACCTCTTTCTTTTTCTTCTTGTCAGCTTTTTCCTGCATCTTAGAGAGTGAAATTCATACTCTCAACCTTTTCCTCACTTATTTGCATCTAAACAATTTTTTTTTTGGGTTTAAAACACTATTGCATCTCATTCTTGCTTGAATGCATATTTATCCTTCTCATCTAGTAATTAAAAATGCATTATGAATAAATCGTAGTGCACATATGTTACGCAACCTGACCACATTCACAAAATCAAACATCTAAACATACCTGAGACAAGGCCCGACTAGGATTTCATCACCTAGAGGATACCTTACCCTTCCTGGTAATCCTACTTGGACTTCACTACCAAGGGGAGAACCCACTCTGTTCTCTGGTAGAGTATAAACTCTAGGGGAAATATATACTGGCTAAGCGACCCAGCTTGTCTCTAAGCTCGTGAAGTGAGGGGAGCAAGCTCCTAGCACTAGGCCACGTATGGAACCTAATATAGATTTTGAGCACCAAAACTTAACCCGAAACCAACCTTAGACTGCCTCTTTTAGGACCCATTTTAAAAGCCCAACTTCCCAAACACACTCTTCTAAGGCATAAGCTAACATGATTCTAAAATTTATTCTTAGGAATTAATGTTTAGAGGTTGCTTGCCTTCATCTATTTTTCTGTCTATATCTAATTTTTTGAGCTAGTGAGGTCGCATTTTGAGCTCCCAAAACAACTCAGATCTTTCTTCTTTCTTCTAAAAACTTTTAATTTTCTAAGTTTTTGGAAATACACAGTAACTGACATCAGTTTTTCCACCGATGTTGGCAACTGATATTCACCGACATCGATTATGTGACCGACATCAGCAACCTTCACCGACATCAGTTTTTCTACCAACGTCGGTCACTGTCAAAAATATTTCTCTCAAAATAGCAAGTTTAAAATCCCACTTTCTTGCTATCAAACACAAATTCTAGTTTTCTGAGGCTAAAACATACAATTTTTAGAACCTAAATTTATTTTGCTTTGGATGGTTTTGACACATAGTCAAACCAAAACTCTTGTTGACCATGCAAGGAAACAACCACTCCCACCTTCACCTTATATATCAAGTCCCCAAATAGAGTATACTTTAGAAATTGAACATACTCCTATCCAACCAATCCCAACTCAACCCCATATTATTCCTGAAGGGGACCAAGACTTTGAAAGATTCCTTAACCTCAATGTCAAGGCTCTTCAACACTATCTCGTGAGAAGTCAAATGTGAGATCCTTCAAGCAACCCAGTTTATGGGATGCCAACTTCTTTAGTTGAAATGGCAATCATATCAACAGCCTCCATAACCCAACCCATGGTCACCCAGGCCATTGCCTCAACTAACAACCTGACCATGACCAATCTTCAAAGTGTGGCCTCTCCTATTTCTAGACCTACTTCCTTTAGGGTTTCTGTACCCCCTCAACCACAAACCATTCAACAAAGTTCTACACCATTCCAAAAGTTAATTGTCTCCATCCCACCTACTCTTGCACCCATAAATACAAGAGTGACTAGTTATCCTTCAGCTAGTGTTGCCACCATCCAACCACCTCTTGCGACATCAAGTCAAATTTTGCCTTCTTGCTTCATGACATAACCACCCTTAACTTCAACATCAGTCCTTATGAGTAGTTACCAATATGTTGCGCTGATACAAACACAACCTAGTACATCATACGCTCCATCTAACACCTTCTAAATGCCTTACAACCTAGGGGGTGCCCAACTTGCAAATCCATCAACCGATCTAATCAAGATGTTGATGGATAAGGTGTCTAATCTTGAGACATCCATTTTAGGTTCAAGAAATGTTCTCTCATATGAACAGATCTATAATGAACCTATTCATCCTTCAGTCCCAATCTGACCATATCCTAGTCAGTGATAACTTACGAAGTTTACTTGCTTTCAGAGTAAAGAGGACCCACAACAACATCTACGAGCGTTTAGACATGCTTGTTACCTTATAGCACATATGATGTGTTATTACTACGCACATTTCCCATGTCACTTTCTGGTGTTGTCCTCGATTGGTATAGTTCTATTACCAGTCACTCTCTATTTTCCTTCACTCAACTCACCCAATTATTTCTCAACCACTTTTCAATCAACATAACTAAAAAGGTCTCCATCATAGACCTATATTCTATCACACAATTCGATGATGAATCCATAGTAGATTTCATTGCTCGATGGAGAAGTTTAATCAACCAACTCTACTTTTCTTTACCTCAACCTGAGCTCATTGAACTCTTTTCACAAGCATGTGCTAGACACATCTCATCTAATTTGTGGGTCCAAACATTCCACACATTTGACAAAGTTTTCACCATGGCCAGGAAGCTTGAACTCCATGTTGTCGAGGAAAATAAAGTCAAATTGCGTAGTAAAAATACTAACACAAAATCTAATGACCCTTCCTCCAAATCTTCTTCCTCTAATTCCAAATCCAAGGGATTAGCAAATTGTGTGGTACTTAGATCATCATCATCGACCACAACTAACCAATCTAAACCTTCCACATATTAAAGCATTACATGACAATTCCAACAATGATATGTACAGTGTCAATATACTCTAATAGGAGAATCATATGCATCTGTGTCCGATAAACTAGTCAAACAGGGAGTCCTCAACCTCCCCCAAATTTGACCACCACCTCAATTCGACCCCTCAAAAGCCATCCCTACATGGTATAGGGAAAATGACTTTTGTCATTATCATCATGTCAAAGGCCATGACATAAACAACTGCAAAACCTTCAAAAACATTGTCTAAGACATGATAGACAAGGGGGATCTTGTTTTGGATAGCCCAAATGTGCCACCTAACCAAAACATAGATATATTTAGATAACCTTTCCCTAGCCATTTCCCTCGCCAAAACAACATATAGACCATGGCTGATGACTCCCAAGAGCGTAATATACACACGGTCAACACGGTCTCCCCTTTTATGCCTAGCCAACCTCTCCCACAGGCTAAAGAGGTTAGTCAACATATTTGTCCACCACAGGTGGAAGAGCCTTCTTCTCTTATTTGTCCACCATAGGTAGAAGAGCCTTCTTTTCCTATTTGTCCACCATAGGTAGAAGATCTTTCTTCTCCTATTTTTCCACCATAGGTAGAAGAGCCTTCTTCTCCTATTTGTCCACCATAGGTATAAGAGCCTTCTTCTCCTGTTTCTTCCCCATAGGTGGAAGAACCTTCTTCTCCTATTAGTTTTCCATTGACCTCTCTTATATTGGAGGATGATTTGACCATACCAATGCCACTAGCCCCACCTTCATCCTTCCTACTACCAATGGAGGACCATACCTTTCCTGCTCTTTAACCACAAGTAGAAGGTACAATCATCCCTACCCTCTATCCTCTTGAGGAGTCACCTTTTACAATTCCTTCTCCACCAAGAGAAGAACTTGTCTCTTCACCTACTTCAACTGAAGATGATCTAGTAATGGCTCTCTCATGCCTTTGGCCCGAGATCACTGCATCTAACACATTCCCACTCTCACAACCACCCACATCTTCTAAAAAACCAAAGTCTCATCCAATATCTTCTAAACCATTCTCTCAATTGCTAGAAAACTTAGGATTTCTCCATTCAAAGGAGTTAGAGCATTAGGCATTATGGGAGTGACTTAAAGCTCCTTATCTTACACATCCCACTTCATCTTATACTATCGACCCATTTGTGACAAAATCTCCAAAAGTCACCAATGAAGATCAAGCTTCTACTCCCAAATCTTTAGAAGCCCATCCATCAACATCTAAACCTAAACCCTCACAAGCATCCACCATACCAAAATTGGTCAAATCCCTCAGTGTTCGCCCCATACCAAACCTCACTCACCCACAAGTGAAGGTAGACTTGAACCTCATCCCGCACAATAGTAGTCCTCGCACTAAACCAAAGAAGGCTACTAAACCACATTGGAGAACTCCTCTCCCACCATCATCATTGCCCTCCATTTTGGGCCCCCATCCTTCTACCTTAATAGGAGTGCTCCCTACTCCAACACCTATCAAAAAAAAATTGCCTCCATTACTCCCTTTACCCACCAAAAACATACCTCCTCTAAAAAATTTGGCACCCCTCACAAATAAAGTGTCATCTACATGAGGGGCCCCACCACCAACCCAAAAGGTGGTATGGAGATCTCCCTCAACAACTCCAAAACAAAAGTCATCAACACCTAGTGCATCAACAAGCACGAACCCATTAGTGGGTTCATATGCTTTGATACTACGCTAACTTTTGCAAACTTCTAACATCACTCTTCCACCTATTAAACCATTTCAACCTCTTGGACCAAAACCATCTTGGTTCGATGACACTAAAATTTGCCAATATCATCACACACCTAGGCATGACACTAAAAATTATTGTGCCCTTAAAGTTGTCATTTGCTAATTCATGGAAAAAGATGCCCTTCTTGTTGAAGATACTATCAATAAATCTCCAACACCATCTAATGTCTCTCTAACCTCTCCACCTTCATTGGGATCTCATCATCAGACTATGGTCCCTTTACCTCCTTCCTCCCCTTTATTTGAGATTAACACCATCAATGTGGCCACTAGGTCACAAACTTTAAAGGATAAAGTGAAAGAGAAATCTGTTATTCCTTGGACCTACCCATTTTTCAAGCCTACTCAAAAACCCAAACCCAATATTTCTATCTTGGGTATATCCCAACCAACTTCTTCAGAGGCAATCTGTGATTCTATGGTGAAACAACTTCACCAAACTCCCATGAAGATGACTATATATGATCTCATTCAAAGCTCTCCACAACATCATCAAGCTTTAATCAAGGATTTACAAGCAGTGGAGGTCCAACCCAAGGACCCCCAACCACTACCTGCCTTAGTCTAATCATTACCCACCATCACCTCTATTACCTTTAGTGATTCTAAAATTCCTACCTCCATCTTGGAAGATCAGGATGCTGCCCTTTTCATCATAACCTACATTGATCAAACTCATATTAAGTGAGTTATGATTGATGGGGGTGCCAACATAAATATCATTTCCACCCATGCCTATGACCAATTAGCTCTCCCAAAGAATTGTGTGTCAAAAACTAATGCAATTCTTCATTCTTTTAATGTCTCCACCACCACTACCATTGGCACCATCATCTTACATATTCGTGTTGGCCCACAAATAATCCCAAAGCTCTTCTACATCATCGAGGGAGAGTTCCAATACAACATGTTATTAGGATGACCTTGGATCCATGCCATGGCTTGTGTCCCCTCTACATTACACTGTTGTGTCAAATTTGAACATGATGGTCAAGTCCATGTCATTCCCGCAGACCCCTCCCCTTTCAAAACATGCAACACAACTTATCAACCCAACGATGTTATCATTCCTTTAAAAACATCAACCCAAACACCACCTCCACTCGTGGAAGCTTCAACAAGTATGCAAATGGTGGTTACACCCACACCCCCTCCTTAAGTGACAACAAAAGACCCTATGGAAGAAACCTTCCAACGTCTTTCACTTGGGGAGTATCATTTACTCACCTTGGACATGTTCTAGACTCCTCAAGAATATGGACAACTTCATCACAATCTTAGCTATGAACATCATATCAAAATGGTCATCACTTATAGTCCTCCCAATCTTCAAACAAATCTCATCTATGGAGGGCTTGATTGAGCTCCCACTCATGGGAATCCTCTTTCATCACCCCAACTATTTACGTCTGACTTCTCTTTTCTTGGCAACCCAAACTTTACTCATACCTATCTTTATAGGTGTGCATGGAATGGCTTTGGCTTTGGGCACTATGAACAAGGCTCCCACCAGCCCATCAAACCACCAAATGACGAGGCCATAAAGAATGCCAAGAAGCGACATGGCCTAGGTTTTGAAGAACCTACTAAAACTTTAAAAAACCCTCACCCCGAACCTATCATAGAACAATCACCACCAAACTCACCTATTCCCCCATCTTCACCTATAGAGTCGGTGGTTTCCATCCCTCCTAGTTTTTTTCCATAAATGCTCACTTGGAACCCCTAACCTATCAACTAGGTGGGGTATCCAGGTCTCTCCCTCTCATTTATCCAAACATGATAGATGATGAGTCTGCTACCATCAACACTATCCAATGCATAAATGATGATGCCATTCTCAACTACATGGGTGTAGATGACTCTTTCATTCAATGATCACTTCCTTTAGAAATGCAGGTTATGTTAAATGAATCGACCATTGACATTAACCTTCCATCTTCTGACATTCCTCATGTTTTAAAAATTGGTCAATCTTTGGATGCCCAGGAACAAATTGACTATACCAAATTCCTTTCAGACCATAGCAAAGCCTTTACTTGGACCTATAGCGATATGCCTGGCATCAACCCTAACATCATCATCCATAACATCATCACAAACCCAAAAGCTAAGCTTGTCAGGTAAAAGCTTCACAAAATGCATCCTCGCATTGCACTCCTTGTCAAAGACGAGCTTCAATGTCTTCTTTCCATATCCTTCATCTAACCCATTGATTATCTACAATGGGTGTCAAATATCATCCCTATCACCAAAGTGACTTGGGGATCCAAATCTATACTAACTATCATGACCTTAACCTGGCTTGCCCAAAAGACAATTTTCCTCTACCCAACATCGACCAACTTGTTGATCTTACAACTAGTCATGAGATACTATCACTCATGGATAGGTTTTTAGGATATAACCAAATCTTGATTGTGCCAGAAGACCAACACAAGACCACCTTCATCACCCCATGGGGGACTTTTTGCTATAGAGTCATGCCTTTTGGCCTAAAAAATGGAAGCACCACATATCAACGTGCCATGACCTACATCTTTCACGATCTCCTCCACAAAATCATGGAGGATTATGTGGATGACCTACTAGGCAAATCTAAACTCCGTCATGACCATTTAACTATTATCAAAATCATATTCACTTGCCTCCTTTGATACAATGTTTGACTCAACCCCAATAAATGCATCTTTGGGGTTCTCTCTAGGAAGATTTTAGGCTTTCATCATTTCCCTTCATGGCATTGAGATTAATCCTACTAATATTAGAGCTATACTCGAGATGCCGCCACCGACCAATCTAAAGCAACTTTGCAGCCTACAAGGGAAGCTCCAATGTATTCTTCGCTTCATCTCACAACTTTCTGACCGATGTCAACCCTTTCATCACCTCCTCAAGAAGGACATCTCCTTTAATTGGGATAAGGATTGCCAAGAGGCTTTTGAGGCTCTTAAATCTTATCTTGTCTCTCCACCAGTCCTAATTCCACTAAAAGATGACTAACCCTTCTACCTCTACATTTCAGCAACAAATCATTCTTTAGGTGCCATGATCGTGCACCGAGATGAACAACATTGTGAGCAAGCGGTTTATTACATAAGTTGAACACTCATTGACTATGAAACTTGGTATACTCATACCAAAAAACTCTATTTGGCATTAGTCTTTACCACTACTAAACTCTGTCATTATCTTTTCAATCACCAAACTTATGTCATCACCCATACCAACCCTCTAAAATACATGCATTCCAAGCCATACCAAAACCAACATATGGCTCGTTGGCTCATGCTTATTGTTGAGTTTGATTTGGAATTCATCCAACAAAATTCTATAAAGGGGCAAACAATTGCTGACCAACTAGTGGATGCCGCTCTACCTGACAAACAACCTTCTCACTGTGAATTCCCTAATGAATCCATCACCACATTATCCACCGATGACATTTTCTATCAAATGACAATGCTCTTTGATGGGTGTAAATGTCAACACGATGGGGGTGTGGGGGTCATTCTCATCCCTCACAAGGGTGAACCCATTCCCCTATCTTTCAAACTTGACTTTGAATGTACCAATAACATGGCTGAATATGAAGCCTTAATTTTGGGACTTCAAACCACCCTTTTCCTAGGCGTCAAGACCATCAACATCTTTGGCGACTCACAACTAGTCATAAATCACATAAATGGTTCATATCTTTGTAAAAATGAAGTTTTGCAAAGGTACAAACACCGTGTTGACACCCTACTAGAATCTTTGAACCATTACCTCTTGTAAACTGTTCCTTGATCTACGCATAAGTTTGTTGATATTATGGCTTCTCTCACCTCACACATTCCATCCTCATCATCTTCCTCAAGAATTTATGTTATGGTACATCATTTGGTGTTACCTTCATATATCTCCACTAACATCAACCTCGTCAGCACCATTGACTCTAGTCCATAGGATGTTTGGTATAAACAACTTGTAGACTACTTAACTTATTCTATTGTCCCCCCTGATCTCTCTAGCAATGTGCAACAGGATTCTATCAAAAGCATAGCTTGATATACTATGCTAGGGGGTCTTCTCTATAAATGAGGTTTCGATGGCCTCCTTCGATGTCTAACCTCCATTGAAACATCTCACGATATCAAACAAGTCCATGATGGGATTTGTGGAGGGCATTTTAGTGGTAACTCAATTGTAAAACGCATCCTTCACCGAGGCGATTATTGACCCACTCTTCACCAAGACTACAGTGACTATGTTTGGCATTGTATCAAATGCCAACAATACACTAGCTTGTTTCACATCCCTAGCCATGCTCTAAAAGTTGCTATGGACTTCTGGCCCTTTTCATAATGGGGCTTAGACCTAATCAGTGAGATTAACCCCCATTCATCTCTCTGACATGTGTCCATTATTACCGCAACTGAATACTTCACTAAATGGGGGGAAGCGGTTCCCCTCATCTCCACTAAATTTGAAAAAATCATCAACTTCATCAACCAACACATCATCTGTCATTTCAGTGTACCTCACAAAATAATCACTGATAATGCCAAGTCATTCAAGAACAAAACTATCCATAAAATTTGTGACTCATTTGGCATCAAGCTCAGCTTCTCCTCACCTTACTACCCATAAGCAAATGGGTAGGCTGAGGCTTCCAACAAAATCTTAACCAAAATACTCATGAAGGTGGTCAATGACACTGGAAGGGATTGGCACATCCACATTCCCTTCGCATTGTGGGCTTACCGCACTAGCATTCAAACCCCTACAGATGCTACACCTTTCTTTTTAGTGTATGAAATAGAGGCTATCCTACCTATTGAAGTACAAATACCTTCTTTACGCATCTCTTTGTATGACATACTTTCTAAGGATGACTTTCATCAAGATTAATTAGCTTAACTTGAGTTACTTGATGAACGTCATCTTGCTACCCTTAACCATCTCCAAATCTATCAAAATCATAGCAAACGTGCCTATAACAAAAATTTGAGAGAATGCAATTTCAAAATTGGAGACCTCATCCTCAAAGAAAACCAACATGTGACCAATATGGAAAGAAGTAAATGAGGCAAGTTTGCTCCTAATTGGCTCGGACCTTATATCATAACACACAAGTATGGATCAGGGACTTATCATCTATCTTCTCTTGAAGGCCAGCCAAAACCTGAGTCCCTTAATGCCTTACATTTATGACCATTCTTCTATTAATCAAGTACTCATTCACTTGGTATTTAACTTGAGCTTGTCCCTTGAGCAACCCCTATCATCCTCATCCCTATTCCTTTCAACCCTTTTTCCTACAAACATTAGTCAACCTTTTTGTCAAGCATGAATTCTTTGTCCTAATAAAAGGGAAACCCTTAAACCTCTATAGGCTAGTCCATGACTAAAACTTTAGTCCAAAAAACATATAAAGCTGGGATGCCTATTCGAAGGTCATAAACTATCAATGTAGATTGCTCCCTTGAAGGATAGCTGCATAATTGCTATAACTAATAGACTGCTCCCTTGAAGGATAGCTATCCAAAACTCTTAAAACATACAAAGTAGAATATAGACCACTCCTTTGAAGGATGGCTATACCCAAATTTTGTTACAAATAGCACTCTCTCAGAAGCTTC
This sequence comes from Torreya grandis, assembly GCA_037957365.1. Lineage (NCBI taxonomy): Eukaryota > Viridiplantae > Streptophyta > Pinopsida > Cupressales > Taxaceae > Torreya > Torreya grandis. The sequence continues at coordinate 465,825 of JARHVA010003465.1, read as the reverse complement.
TTGCATCGATCAACTTCACATATGACCATAAAACAAAACAACATCTCCACGTAGACTTCCCGCATTGATTAGTCTACCCAAAAAAAAGTGTGACTAACAAACTATTATGTCATGGACTTGCCTATAGTCATTCTTAGGGTCACCTATAAAATGGGCAAAGTTATCCTTGCTAAAAAGGGTTTTTCTATCCTCACATCTCATATAATCAAACCTATTACCCCAACATACTCAAGGGATTTCGAGCTCACTTAACATCAAGTGATTTGAATACTTCTCTAACATAAACAATGGTCAATGACATAATGCATGAATAGGGCTTTTGTTTGCAACAACCCTATCTATGCTACCATTATGGTCCTTGCCAATGAAAGAGCAACACGCCTTTCACTCCTTACACATCTTCATCACATTCAAGCCAAACCAAACCAATAACATGACATCATGACATCATACATCATCATAGACCATTCACACTAGTTTCTATGGAAAACAATACACATGGAAACTATCAACCAAACTCAATTTATGTCAAGCATAAACCATTACTTGCTGAAGCATAAATACATCCATTTCATTTTTAGCATACATCCATCACCAATATGGAAACTTTGCTAGGGATGAAAAACCACATCACCAATGTTATGGAATACACCATCGCATGGAAAAGGATGTAACATCATCATACACTCATCATTTCAAGCATGTACCATTAGACATATGGGAAGTGCTAAACCATTAACAGGACCAAACCAACTATCAACATCTGTAACTCTTCCTCTCTCTTGGGAGAACTACATTGGCCTGAGGCCCTTTAAATAGGGGCTATGTAGGTAGCACTCAGTTGACACAGAGTCTTCTAGGGTTATCTCAGCCATCCACTCATCCATTTGCCCATTTGTCTCCCTAATGATGTTAGCCATTCATTCGTTTGTTCGTCTGCCTAATGGACAAACCATTTCACCTTTAACCATGACTTAACCTAGTCCAACCCATCCATAACCAACCCTCTTCCTCCCTTTTAGGGAGAACTACATTGGCCTGAGGCCCTTCAAATAAGGGCTATGTAATCAACACTCAGTTTACATGGGGTCTTCTGAGGTTAGCTTGACCATTCCTTCATCCATCCATCTAATGGACCAATTATCTATACCAACCCAAAATCATGACCAAACAATCAGCCCTGACACTGAATGAGTTACCTAAACTTCTCATGGGGCACATTGGAGATCACATACATCTCCCTGACCACAACACATGCCACTTGAGATCATACTAAGACTCAACCTGACTCCACCAATGACCTTGGAGATCGTGACTATCTCCTCAGACCACGAGCACTTTTGAGACAACTATGCCTTGGTTGTTTTGATTGCATGTATGCTACCTCATGAATAGTTAGAAAAATTGTGTGCAACCCACATTATGAACCTCACACGTATTATTAGATCTTGATCAAGTTGATCCCCAATATTTGTGACATTTTTGTGTTTTCTAGGAGCACTTCTTGAGCCTGAGATACTTGGAACATGATGACCATTAGAGCTATAACTTTGATCATTTAACCCAATTAGCTATGAATAAATGATGGGGACTGATTAATTTAATTTTAGCACTCCTCGACCTTACCTATGACAATTTGACCTATCTATCACGTGAAGTGGTATGCATGCAATCTCAACTTTTGTAGAGTTCACACTCAACCTTCACCATACCCATCCACTATCTATCAAATCGACACTCGATATCAGGTTACCTTCCCTCGACTCCCACTATGAGGGGGAATACCTCATCCCCAATTTGGGGCAACCAACTCCTTTTTTTTGTCTTGCAGTTCATCAGAACAACCAACAAGATAAAAATGACCTTATCCCATACCTGGGGCAACTTACTCCTATTTTTGTCTTGTAGTTCATCAAGAACAACCAACAAGACAAAAAGGGGCAAATGTAGACACCAAAATAGTGTCAACCCCCACCTTTGGTCCCTTTCTAACTTCAACATGCCTAACCTATACTTTATTAATTTAAAATACTTATTTTAAATTAATAATCCCCCTTAGACACCTCACCTTGGATTCCTAGCTCTTAGACCATTTATCACCTATGATAAATTATAATTACCTAAGACCTAATTTTAACTCTCCCACTAATCCTCATGCCTATTAAACCCACCCTTTAGACCGTTCACCAATGGAATCTAAACTTGGCAGATGGAGGAACAGGCAAAAGGCTAAAAATAGCCTTTTTACCCATCTTCTAGCTGTCGACGTCAATTACCCATCGGCCGATGCTGGTAGAATCACCAACATCAATTGCTTAAATATAAATTTCAACCTTGACTGTAGACCTGAAGGTGAATTCACTTGATCCCAGATCCAAATTCTTTCTCTCCTTAACTCTTTGCATATCATAGGCAGGCTTTGGGATGAGGCATCAACATTCTATCATCACTCTCTATCTACAGAAGCTCTACAGAATTCACTCGAGGCATTGGATTGGAAGGTTGTATGAAGTCTTCTACATTAGTTTCATTAGGAATAAGTCTTCTACACTTTTGGTTCTCCACCAAGAGCTAAGTATTATTCTGGTTTATATTTCAGTATTTTTAGAATGCATTGGTGATTAGTCCATTGAATATTCTTGAGTACTATTGATAGACAACCTGACTTCCTTCCTAGAGAGGCTAAAAAGCCTTCTCTCATTCTTATTCTCTTTCCACCCTTGTCCTCTATCTTTTCCCCCTTTCAAACCCTATTCACTATCTTACAACACTGCACAGACCTAGACTCCTTCCAGACCCCTCTATCGACCACAAACCTATCCAAAACTTTCCCAAGGCCATTGCCCTGACCGATATCAACCATTGTCCCTACCAATGTCAGCAGCATAACCAACATTGGCAACATTGACCAACCGATGATGGCAGACTAATTGGCGTTGGTGACTATGGGAGACTTACTATAGAATACAAGTATGCATTGTCTAATTTTTGTTTCTTAGTCTTTCACTATTTCTCTTTATCTGACATTCTTTTTTATCAACTAGTGGACTGTCATCCCTCCAGGAAGTCTTTGCACTTCTAGGACCGAGCTTTTCTTGGTAGTCTACCATATACCTATCTAACATTTTATTTGTTTAAGCCTTTCTTATCTACTGGTGTCATCCTCCACAGCCAAAGAGGAGCTCCTTCAATCATCTGGATATAGTACACAACTTCATCTAGGTATCATCTAACCCCTAACCATCATCTTTAGTTTCTTATTTCTTCTAAATGTGAAAATTAAAAATGAGTTAGAAACACTCATCATCTCTGGCTTCTGAAAAATTTCTAGGTTGAATTTTAGATAACAAAGAGAAATTAACTTGTTTAGATTCACTTACCATCATTCTTCTAGTGTGAATTCTTTCTTTTATATCCTTGATGATGTCACTTTCATTATGATTTTTTTGAACATATTTGGATGGAGTCTTGGTGCCCTTTTTCTCCTTTTCCTTATCTTCATCTGATTCTTTAAAACCTTCCTCTTCAATGATTTCAGGAATGTCTACTGGATCACTGATCTTTTGTGTTCCATCTTCTTCTATCCTAACACTTGCACTTTCAAAAAAAATCTTTATTCTTTTGTTATAACATTTATAAGCTTTACTTTTGTAAGAATAACCAAGAAATATACCTTCATCTACTCTGGACTCAAACATACCAAGTTTTTCATCAATTCTCTTTATGAAGCATTTGCTACCAAAAACTCTGAAATAATCAACTGTTGTTGGTTTGTCTTTCCATAGCTCATAAGGAGTCTTGTCACTGTTGAATCTTAATAAATATCTATTCTGAATATGCACTATTATACCAACTACCTCTCTCCAATATTTATTTGCTATCTTGGATTCATTTAGCATTGTCCTTGCCATCTCTTGAACTGTTCTATTTTTCCGTTCAACTACTCCATTTTATTGTGGAGTTCTGGTTGTTAAATACTGTCTCTTTATTCTATGATCTTCACAAAACTCAATAAATTTATCTGACATGAATTCTCCTCCTCAATCTAATCTTAGACACTTAATCTTCAGATTATTTTCATTCTCAACTAATGCTTTGAATGCTTTGAACTGTCTAAAAGCTTCTAATTTTTTCTTTAAAAACATTATCCAAGTCATATGTGAAAAACCATCAATAAGCAACATGAAATATTTATCACCTTGAGTAATTTGACTCCTCATAGATCCACATATATTAGTGTGAACAAGCTCTAACATCTGAGTGGTCGAGTACTCTTTTGTTTTGAACCACCTTCTAGCCTGCTTCTCATGCTGACAAGGTCCACAAAGCGTGTTAGATGGATTTGTGATCATTGGAAGATTCTTGACTGTTTGATTTTTGAAAATTTTGACAAGATTATCAAAATTTATGTGCCCTATTCTCCTGTGCCATAACAACTTTCTTCAATCTAACTCAAACAACATTTTTGACCTTTGATGTCTGATAGCATATATAAGTTATTACCTGTTCTTTGAGCATCTGCAATCAATACATCTAAATCTTTTCTTCTAATTTCACAACCTTCTACATAAAAATTTAGTGTGTGCCCCTGATCACACATTTGACTTACACTCAAAATATTATGCTTAAGACCTTCTACATATAAAACATTATCAGTTTTAGTTTTACCATTATCTAAACTTAGTGTACCTTTTCCAACAATTCTGGCAGTAGTATTGTCCCCAAATTTCACTATGCGACCATTGATCTTCTTCAAGGTTATGGAATTTATCTTGTCTCCTATCATGTGCCTCAAACATTTGCTATCAATAAACCATGGCTTTTCTTCATTTCTTGCATGCAAAGCTGTCTAAACCAACATAGAACCTTCAGATTATTTCTTCTGCCATGTCTAAACTTTTTTCTTGATGAATGGAGCCTTGAAACTTGGGTCCTTCTTGAATGACTCAAACATGCTTCTATAATACCACGTTATGTGTCCAAAGTTTTTACACTTGTAACAAATTATGGTCTCTTCATCAAAGCTTGATAGAGGAGCAAAAGAGTTATAGCTTCTGCTTGACTCTATATGACCTTCCTTTTCCTTATTTTTGAGATTGTTAGCTCTTTTTATACATTCTAATTTCTTATGAACATATCCATTACAATAAAAATAGTAACCATAAAAATAGGACCTATTTGAGAATCTCTAACCTGATTGCCTTTTATAGCTTTGTTTTTTCCAGCCTTCTTTGTCCTCTATATTATTCACTCCTTCCCTTCTTGTTTCTTTATTTGTAATAGATTCAACATAGCTCTTATTCTTTTCAAAACTGATACTTGTCTTATCTAATATTGCCTTTTGGCTTTCCAATATCTTATTCAGCATATTAGTGCTATTCTCAATTTTTGAATCATTGACTATTTTATTATTGACTTCTTTCTCAATCTCTTCTTTTAAAGAGGCAATTTCAGTAACATACCTTTCACATTCTTTTCTTGATATTTCCAATTGTGTTGTCAGATCTTCTTCAATTTTCCTAGCTTCTTCAAAGTGTGCTTGTAGATCTTCAATTATCTCATTTGACTCCTTTTCATTTTTCTCAATTTGATGCTTTAATCTTCGATTTTTCTTTTCAACAATTTTCAACTCTTTAAAGACACACATGTGTTCTCCTTCCATATTCACTTCAGCTTCATCCTCTTCTTCTTCTTGATCAACTACTCTTTTTCTTTTAGAGGCATCTTTATGTATGGCCATCTTGTGCTTTCCTGATCTACCTTCAAGCTATAAATCTTTTTCAAAAGGGAACCTATTCTAATACCAATTGTTAAGCATGGAATATACTGAGGGGGGGTGAATCAGTATATCATATATCTTATAAAACTTTCCTTTAATCAAACATTCAAGATATGCAATAAAACTCAAATAATAAACATCACACAAGAAAGAGAGACACCAGATATAATGTGGAAACTAAATGTGGGAAAAACCATGGAGAACAATCTCAAGTATATGAATGAGCACAAACCCAAACAATATTCACAAGCCAAACTTGTAGGAGCACCATACCTCTTTGCTGAGCACCACTCTAGCTACTATTCATGAGCACCAACCCATAGGAGCACCATACCCCTTTGTCGAGCACCAACCTAGCTATTATTCGTGAGCACCAACTCACATGAGCATCAACCGATTTGTTTATACCACACACCTATCTCTCAATGTTGTTATATCAACAAATGATAGTTCAGTACAACATCTCTTTTCTCTCTCTCACCTTTGCTCTTCTAAGCTAGATATAATAAATACAAATCATATTCAACTCTCACAATTTCTCTTCTAAGCTATATAATACAATATCAGATCAACCTCTTTCATTCATATTTACAAATGGCTTCTCAAGCCTTTATTTATAGCTTTCCAAATGACCTTTGGCCTTCCCCTTTTGTGACCCTTCAATCCTCATGGAAAATGGCACCAATCTTGGATGACCCTTCATATTCAAGCCTTTGAAAAGTCATGTGGTGACCTTTCATGATCAAAAACGTCCTTCCATCTTTTGTCCTCATTTTGGTGACTTTTCGTATTCCTTAAGGTCTCCCTTCATGAGAAATTGTGCCCTTACTCTTTTGTCTTCACTTGGTGACTCTTGGTATTCCCCAAGATGACTCTTCATGGGAAATTACATCCTATCCTCCTTTTTTATTTATCTTGTGGCTCTTTTACTTCTCCATGGGCCCTTCTTTTGTCTCATATGCAACCAAAAATATATTTGGTAATATTAAATAAATATTAACTCACATTAGCCAAAATAAACAATATTAAATGCAATGGGGCCTTTATCATCAATAATTCTAGACCTTTGACATCAATGACAATATTTCCAACATATCTATTGTATAATAGTCTTATCATGTCATTTCACACCATAGTAGATCTTGGTTTGCAAACTTAGAACTCCATAGGACCCTATGACTACCATCTATAGCTTTAAACCCTTTTAGACAATATTAAAGTATGAAAATAAGTTCAAATTCTACATAACACCATCAATAACCATTGAGACTATGAGATAAGGGGGTATTCAAGTGTGAACATTATTGATAAAACATAACCAAGTTCAGGAGATCAACTTAGGACCAAGCTTCAAAAGGGTTTTCCAAGACCACCATAATTTTTAACCTATACAATGAAATAATGGGCCATGTGTTACAAAGATTATCATCTTAAATAATGGAATTGAGATTTAATAAAGGTCAACTAGGCCCCTAACATAGTATGGAATACCTCCTCTTACTCATGAACCCATAAGAAACCTCTTAACATTCAAACACCTAGGCCACTACCTACAAGACTAAAGGTAGCCTACTTTCTACATTGGATATGAGGTTTCATAGGCACATGGAAGGAGAGGACTCATAAAAAGAGGCAAAGCATAAAGTTCATGTTGTTTAAGGATAAGGAAACTTGAAGGGATGACCAAGCAAGATGACTCAAGCATGTATAGTGAGTTAGGTTCACCTAGTCAATTGAGGTGCTTAAATAAGGTGAATGTAAATACCAAAAGATATGTAAGGGTAATCTTAGAGTGATTATGCCTTATGCTTTTTATATTTTGGGAATATTTGAGTCTTATTACTAATTTAGTTAAGCCTCTAGAATAAATAAATTAGTAAATAACATTGAAATAATTATAGTACTATTTTTTATAATTTACTAAGCTTTTTAAACCATTCTATAAATAACAATAAATAAAGAGTGTAACTTAGCTTAAAACTAGACTAAGACAAGTGAGATAAAGGCTAAAACTAACTATGTTGGACTTGAGCAGTGTCATGAACCTAGATCTAGCTTTCATTCAATGAAAGGACAAGATCATATAAAATATGACACTTTGGGGTCTGGTGCTATAGTCTAGGTCCTACTGTTATTGTCCAAACTAGTCATAGAGATCTAAGTTTTCTAATATTTTTATACTATCCCTATGTGAGCCTGCCTATGGATTTTTTAGTCTTGAATGTTGATGAAGTTCCTTGTAGAGTTGATTCAATCTTGAAACCCTAGACCTTCATTATGCTTGATAAAAATTGAGAAAGAGGGGGGTTAGTGTGTGTAAGATGCATTAAATGTGTATCCACACCCCATGTGTGGGCATATTACCTACCTACCAATACTTTGAAGAGGGATCAAGCCATATGTAGTTCTCTGACTTGATGTGCTTTGTGAAATATTATTATGCAGATGCCAAAATGCCAAATTTAGAGTGCTTGAAGTAGCAATAGAATGGTGTGAGGGTTTGAATATGCTTGTAGCTATATTGGATGGCTATATGTAGAGAATATGGAAATTTTACTTGGTCCTATTTATATTATTGTTTGATTTTTTAATATTTTCCAACCCATTATAAATGAACTTTTAATGGGTTTTCATAGAGATATATTGTTCATGGGTTGAATGTATTCATGCTAGGTCGACATAATAAAGATTGGGAATTAGAAGGAGATGGTCATTTAGGCTCAAAATGTGATTGGACAATAGCATTAAAAATAGGACACCATAAGGTTTGGTGCTATAATCTAACCCAAACACTCCTATCATATAGGCTCGAGACATAGGGGATGGAATAAACACAAGAAATGAGCTTGAGTAAGCTATAATCAGGTCTCAAAAGTTTACAGATGACTGGTTATAAGCAAAAAGATGTTTATAAGGGTCATGAGAGAATGTAAGAGGACCCTATGGATTAGGTGTCACAAGCCACCAAGATACTAATTTAGACATTTTATATGACTACATTTACCACCCCCTTTATTCTAGTGATGCATCAAAACAAAATACTAGGATAAAGGTAAGTTAAAAGTTTACCTAAACTTACCTACAAGGGTGAAGCCCATGAAGCTCTATGATGTTGAGTGTGCATACAAAAAGCACATTATGAATTTTAAGTATGTAAGATTAAACAAAAATTAGATTATTTCTTACTAGATACACTATATCTAAAATAAGAACATAAAAAACTTGGGTAAGAGAGAGGAAGAGAAAGGAATGAATACACCTCACTTGGTACATGGACTAATACAAAACTTGTTGTGATGATGATTGGTGTTGAGTGATGTTGGATATATGTTATACCAAAAGGAATATCATGAACAAAAATAAGTGATCAATTCCCTCAAAGTGGCTCAATAATACAAAGGCTAGCCCTTTGGGTCCATCATCACCGACTAAGTGAAGTTATGTAATCATGCATGTGTTGATCAATGTTTGGACTATGTGTCCAATCCCTTTGAGTAGGGGGCTCAAGAATATAAAGGCTAGCTATACCTTTGGCTCTATCATTTTCTAATAGGTAAATCTATGAGCTCATACTAGTATCAATGCATATCATATAAGATGGCTCCTAAAGCCCATGGATGATCTGTAATTTGACAATGTGGCATGGATAACCAAATGTGTACTAGAAACTAGGCCAATCTTGGCCACTTTGGAAGGAGGAGATTAGACTTAAATGAAAGCCACTCTAAAACTAGAAACTAGGCTTATGTGGAAGCCACTCAGGAATGTGGAGGTTAAGCTTGTATGAAATCCACTCTAAAATGATGTCAACCACCTATAGGTAGAATAAGGCATGTAACTACTGAGAATGCCTAGGTAATATACTGAACTCAAAAAGAAAATAAGATCGATGTGTCATGCACATTTCCCCCAATCATTGGTGTCTATAACATGGTTTCTGATCTAGAAGTTATACTAACTACCCAATCTAAAATTGGAAATAAGAGTCATCATGACATGCATGATGCCCCCTGTATCTAGATTCTATGAAAAAATGTACTAAAATTGTTGAATTTGAATTTATCTATATTTGACAATAGTGTAACTAAGTTTACCTTTCCACCTATTTCTAGAAAATTTGGGTTTTTTGCTATTTGGATAGGAGCACCAAAAATAGGACACCCTATTATCTAGCACTATTATCCATGTTTGGCATTATTTTCCTTTGTTGAATTTGATGACTATTTTATAATCATCACTATTTTTTTAGTCTTTTCTACCTAGTTTTGACCTCTGATTTTTTTTTGAGTGTTCTAAAATTTGATTTTTCAAACGATAGGATCTTTGATCTCTATGACAAAACCCTACTAATTTCCCTCTCTTTTGAGGGTAGAAATGAATACCTTATAATGAATACCCTCAAAATAAAGATCCCTACAAGTGTGTTATATTATGAAATACATGATATAGTTATGATAATAAAAAATATGTCTCAAGATATAGCATAATTTATATTAGAGATTGTTAGATTAACATGGGTATGCCTAGATAGATGTAACAATGTAATAGTATGTGTAGTATACTAAATTAAAACTATAAATGTTAGTTTTTAGTTGTTAAGAATGGATGGAGCATGATGTCTATCATGGCACCCAAGAATGTAAGATAATTCATGATGTGGATCATGGCATTGCAAATAGTAAGGAGTAAACAAGCAAAAAGCACACAATGTAAGAGTCAAGAAGCATACAAGAGTGGCCAATGGGCCAAGAAAACAAAGGACATGAGTATATGTTACTCAAACTAGAAATTAGGCATACAAGGCATGTTCAAATGCCACATACACATAATTGAAAACAAGCAAAGTTGGCATGAGGGACACAATCACATAGAAGAGTATAAGTAAAGGACATTATCAAATGTCCAAAGGCACACATAAGAGATAAAATAAGAACTAAGAAATGTAATCACATCTAGATATGCAAAGCAATAAATTAAATTCTAGAAATATAATCACATCTAACTAATCAAAGCAAGAAGTGAAAGTATGCAAGAGTGGCCAAGGGGCCAAGTAAACAAGGGACATGAGCACATGTCACTCAAACTAGAAAGCATACATACAAGGCATTTTTAAATGCCACATACACATACAATTAAAAATAAGCAAGGTTGGCATGAGGGCCACAATAACATAAAAGAGTAAAAGTAAAGGACATTGGCCAATGTCCTAAGGCACACACAAGAAACAAAATAAGAACTAATAAATGCAATCACATCTAGATATGCAAAGCAATAAAGTAAATTATAGAAATATAATCACATTTAACTAATCAAAGCAAGAAGTGAAAGTATGCAAGAGTGGCCAAGGGGCCAATTAAACAAGGGACATGAGCACATGTCACTCAAACTAGAAATCATACATACAAGGCATGTTTAAATGGCACATACACATACAATTAAAAATAATCAAGGTTGGTATGAGGGCCACAATAAAATAAAAGAGTACAAGTGAACGACATTGGCAAATGTCCTAAGGCACACACAAGATACAAAATAGGAATTGAGAAATGCAATCACATCTAGATACACAAAGCAAGAAAGGAAAGCATGAAAATACTAGAAATACAATTGCATCTAACTAATCAAAGCAAGAAGTGAAATTATGCAATACATGGAGTATATGACTAGGTATATGCTAATAAATACATAAGTGCTATATATTAGTGAATGTCAATAGAGTAATTTGTGTAAGATAGTAAGTAATGTTCATCATCATGATAAATAGAGTGTGTGGTGTAGGAATGACATAACCTTGATGGTGTAGTCATGTAGAATATGCTTCTAATGGGTAGATATATTGATGTATGTAGAATTAGGATTCACCCTCAATAGGTAAAGTGAAGAAATCAAGGATCTAGATGGCACTAAACACACTCAAAGAAGATCAATTGAAGTATGGTAATGTAGATAAATTGACAAAAAATATCATAGAATAGTAAATGTAAATCTATCATGGTAATAGAAATGTAAATCATGGATAATGCATACAATTAAAATGTAATTGTGTTTTTGAATGATTTGAATGTTTTTGGTATTTTAAAATACTTGAATTTGTTTGGTATTTTTGGTATAATCTATATATTATCAATCATGAAGAGACTATGCACAAGAAATATTGAGAAACAATGTATAAGTAAGTAATAAGAAATTATGTATATGTAATTGAAAAAAATCCATATACAAGTAATTTTGAAAAACTATGTACAAGTAAGCTAAAATGAAACTATGTAAAAGTATATGAATAAATTAATATGTACACAATGACATAAAAGACTAGGTTGGAGGGGGTAAAGGGTTTAAGGATGGAACCCACTGGGGATGGATATGGAGGAAGGGATCATGACCATCATCAAATGCCTCAAGATCATAATCATAAGTATCATCATATGCCATAGATTATATATGCATGGTGGTTATCTCTTCAGGTGTCAATAAGATTTATGCTTTATTTAGTCAGAGATCTATCACTAGTAATGGTGTCATCCTATCGATGGCAAACTGAAGCTTGCTCTAGTGGTGAAGATGTTGAGTCTCCTTTGGGAAATTTAACTCTGGTAGTAGATGGTTTTTGTAGAAGTGTTACAACTAGTGGTGGTGCTGATGTAATCTAAATAATACCCTAAACCTGTAGTTTATCCAATTTTTATTGTAAATTTATACATGAATTTGTATCATGCCCTGTGATCCTATGAAAAAGAGAAAATGGGTGACCATATTGCCATGATAACCTACTAATAGATGTACATCATACTATAGGTAGTGTGATTAATCCACAATCAAGTAACATTTGTAGTATAATCTATGGTTGATGTTGTGTGTTCCTACCTAAATTTGAATGATTAGCTCTATATCCATAGATCTAACCCTGTGAACTATATGTGCCAAGTTATTTTTCTATGTCTATAAATGTCTAGTGTATCTTAAGAGTTTAGTGAAAGATGCTAAGAGCAATGTAAGATGTGTAATGAGAGCTCGAGATTCATATCGGTACTCTCCTAGGCCAACTTATGTAAGTCTAAATCCACACAAATAGTCATCTATGCGTGTGTGTGTTGTATCATCATCTGAAGTAGCATAAGAATCTATATCAACATAATGTATATATGGTAGCTCAAAATTTACCATAAGGGGTAACTATGATATGGGAGTCTCATTAACTATAATAATAGGAGACAATGATGATGTGAGAATATATGTAACTATAAAAGTAATTATAACTATTAGAGTATCTATATATGTAGAATCAATTGGTACTACTATAAATGTTATTGATGATTTTATAATTGTAAAAGGTGTGAGAACTCATGACTGATGGAATAGTTGGAATGGTTGAAGTTGTTATGACTGGTTGAGTATCTGGAGCTGAGGGCATAACTATAAGTAGAGGAGTGAGAGATGTGCTAGTCCCTCCTACCTCATATATATGTATCTAATTAAGATAAATATGATGAGGTGGTGACTAAATTATGATATGAGGTGTCCCATCTAGTGAATTCATTGAAGATGAATCTATAATTTGATAATATCTAAATGGTTGGTTATGTATAGGTATCCTTCATGAAGAAACTTAACACATCAATGAAGAGTAGAAGTAACTACCCCCATAGAATGTATCCAAGGTCATCCAAGTAAAATATTATAATGAAGAGGACTTGGCATGACTTGGAACTATGCAGAGATGGTTTTGGGCCCTACCATGATATCTAAGCAATGGTACCCAATGTTTGTTATGGTATATTGTTAAACCCTCTAATATTCTTATATGATTTTTTCATGGATACAATATCCATGCCCATGGTCTATAAGAATGTAATATTACATAAATTAAGTTTTAAACCACTATCAACTAGAACTTTATTCATTACAGTCGTTTTGACTTGAGCTTGTATGAATAGTGGTAAATTTTGATCAATAACTATCTGGGATGGCATGTCCTCATGATCAAAAGAAATAACATCTTCTATAGTTTTTAATGTGTTGACCACTGATGCAAAATAAAAATTCTCTAAATCAATGGGAATATAAGTTTGAGTGAGTACCTATTAAATAATATCCTTAAACACATTATATTTTTGAAGTAGTTTTAACATGGAAATCTTAGCTGGTGTGTTTCTCAACTAATCAACAATATCATATGCCTTGTGCAGATCTACCTATGAAGGTGGATTGGGCCTAGGATGAGAAAGAGTAAGAGGGTTTTCAAGCTCCTAAATAATCAAGGGAATCATGGCAGCACATTTAGTAATATCTCTAACCACATTATCTAATATATATAATATTAGTAGTAGTTATGGTAGGAGAGTGTAGATAATCAACAACTAGAGGTGGTGGAGGGACAAAGGGTGTCAATTGGGATCTATGGTGATGGGTAGTGATCTAGGGAAGAGTAAGATGGGCCATGCAACATAACTCAACATGGGATAGAGGCTCCAAGGGAGGTGAGGCAAGAGGTATCTTAACATGTTTATCAATGAATGTAATAATATCATCCCATAGTATAAAACATAAGCATGAAAAGCAAAGAATGAAGCTTTGTATTAACATATGGTAAACTTCATCATTGATGTACATGATAAGACCAAGTATGGTATCCTTATTTTTTGCAATAAATGTAAGAAATATGTGTAAATAAGTGAGATCCATTTTTGTTTTTATGTGGAATATGATTTTAAATGTAAGGTGATACCTCAAGAAAATAAAGGGACCTAGCATATGGAACTAAGGTTTTTTAAAATAATATTTTTAAAAGTAATAGGGAATTTTAAAATTCAATTCGAATTTCTAATTTTAATATATAGGTAAAAAATTAGACAAATATTGGAAAAAATTAGGAAAGAATTTACCCTAGGGTCTCTTAGGTTTGTGTGCCCAAAAGGACCTAGTAAATTTAACTAGGGTTTGGAATAAATGATTTTTTAAAATTACTAAGGTAAATTTAAAAATCAAATGTGAATTTTTTATTTAAAATATGCATGAAAAATTAGAAAAATATTGGAAAAATCATCAAGGAATTATCCCTAGTGTTTTTATGTGTAAACAAAGTAATTTAGGTTCACCAAATGATTTAACTATTTTATTGTGCTTTTTAAACCTTTCTAAAAATAGCATTAAATAAGGAAAAATGCAACTTAGCTTAAAATAGGACTAAGATGGCTAAGATAAAGGCTAAAACTAACTTTTCAAGACTAGGATAGTGTCATGAACTTGGATATACATTTTTTTGGTGTAAGGATAGGAGAACAAAAAATAAGATAGTTTGGGGTCCTACACTATAGTCAAGGTCTTGCCACTATTATCCAAACTAGTCACACATATTTGAGTTTTATGAGTTTTATCCACTATCCCTATGTGATACTACCTATGAAATTTAAAGTCCTAAATATCAACATAGATCATTGTAGAACTGATTCAATATTGAAATCGTAGACCATCATTATGCTTGATAAAAATTGAGAAAGAGGGGGGGTTAGTGTGTGTAAGATGCACTGAACCTGTATCGACACCCTGTGTGTGGGCATGCTACCTATATACCAATATTATGAAGAGGGATCAAGCCATATGTAGTTCTCCCACTTGATGTATTTTGTGCAATAGTGTTATCTAAATGCAAAACTTCCAAATTGAGAGTGCTTGAGGTGGCTAGGGACTAGTGTGAGGGTTTTAATATGCTAGTAGCTATATTAGATGGTTATATGTAGAGAATAGGGAACTTTTCCTTAGTGGTCTTCCTTTATTCTTGATTGCTTTTGTAATATTTTTCAACCCCTTTTAAATGAAATTTGAATGGGATTTTATAGATATCTATTGGTCATGGGTTAAATGTATTCATGTTAGGCCAATATAATGAAGAATAGTAATCATAAGGAAATGGTCATTTGGGCTTGAAATACGATTAGATAAGAGCACTAGAAATGGGACACCTTAGGGTTTGAGTTTTTATTCTAACTCTATTGCTCTTATCCTAAAGGCTCAAGACCTAGGGGGTGGAATTAGCATAGGAAATGGAGCCTACCTGAGCTAGAATTAGGTCTCAAAAGTCTATAGATGACTAGTTATAAGGAAAAAGGTGTTTAAAAGGGTCATGAGAACATGTAAGAGGGTCCTATGGATTGTGTGGCATAATACACACTTAATATACCAATTTGGACATTTTATATGACTACAACTTACATATTACTCATGATCTCATATAATGGTGATAAAATTTTAAGGTGGTTGTCTATTTTTTATTAGAGGTCAAGAAACATAAGATTGTATGCCTAATAGTAGAAGGAGTTTAGGAAATAGGGTTAAGAGAATCCATATTTAAAATATGTTAATAGATCATGAGAACATGTCATATGGGGTTCTAAATCCATCAACATTATAGAGCGAGAGAGGAGACTACTGAGGTTTCTAACTCTAGTTGGTTAGACACTCAAGTTAGGAAATGATACTAGGAGTAGACCTAAGAGAGAAAGGGAATGAGATAGTGGCTAGGGAAGATGAGGATAAGTGAAGAGGGTGGATATTATGTGAAAAGGAATGTTATGGTAATATTTATACCATTAAATACATCTACAAGTGACTCAAGGTCTTACAATTCAGTATAAGCCTGTCAAGCCTAAAGCCCTCCTTCAAACCTCAAGACCCCATCTCTATATTATTAATGTAATCAAGCCCCTAAGGTAAGCCTAAGGTCATGATTTTATGATTTAGGTCCTTGATAAGGTATATTAGATAGAGGAAATCAAAGAAGTAGTTAAATTTGGTCCTATCACCCCTCTCGAGCTCCACTAGGCTAGTCTACCATCTCAAACTATTAACTCTAATGATCATATCTCATATGTCACAATGACATAGACCCAATGATCTTAGGGGGATTTGGGTACCCATGTTCACTTAACATCTATGTAGGAAAGAGTTTCATTAATGAGATCAACCCTATGAATAATCCCTAATACTATAGCTCACATAGAATGATTAACAAAGAGCTTGAATGCTTCCAACGTTAACTCTAAAATCATTGTATAAGTTGCATAGGATTGGGATATATTAAATAGTTTAAAGGGTTTTATGGTCTCATCATCTATGGCCATAAGTTTTGGGTTTGAGGCCTATACTCTGTGAACCATCATTAAGATGGTAAGACACGAAAAGCCTCTATAAACACTGATAAGGACATGATGAAGGAGTTTCACCCTCAAATACTTTAAAATGAGGTATTTGAGCCTTGGAAAAATCTTTATGGTCTCCCCAATTCACATGGTCATAGAAATGTTATATTGGTTGGCATATGCAGGGTATACAATGCACAAATCAAACCTAAAAAAGACTAATCTAGGCCTATATGCAATAAATTAAAATAGGTATGCACATTATACATGTCTATAAGGAGGGATAAGGATCAATATGTCTCAAACATTGCATAATGATCACCTACATAGGTATCCACCTCTAATAGCCACCTATATACATGCCCAAGTGCATAGTGAGTTGACTATGTATATATAAATGAGAAAAAAGGGGCTTAACCAAATCAATGAAAATGATCCTAAATATATAAGAGGTAAGTTATATACTCTCAGAGGTGGCCAAGTACCATCACCTTTCCATTTTGAAGACAAAACATGGGAACTCTTACTTTAGGTCTATTGGTCTAACACCCTTATTAAGGTATACTACTTGAGGACTAAAATAGAGGATAAAAGGGAGTTATATAAGACCTCAAACCATCATGGATATGTATTTCAAGGATTTTTAGATGTGAATGAAATGTTAGTTTATATCAAAATCCAAGAATTGGTTATTTTTGGCCTAAAAATACCTTGATAGTGCATGGAAGATAAGATAGTTACCTGAGGAGCACCTTCTTGTGCTCATAACTATACATAATTTTTACATGGGGACACCAAATAATAGGGAAATTTTTAAAGGGTTATATACTTGAATTTTGTTGTAGTAAATTTAGTGGTCAATACATTTACCTTTTTAGGTGATTATCTATTTATCCAAGTGTGTTTTAGACTTATTAAAACTAGGTGCAAACCTAGACTAATCCTATGTTGCTTAATGTTTATCACTCAACTATGTCAGCATCAATTCAAATAAGGTAAAATCCTTATACACTCACCTAAAGTGTAGTAGAGAAAGAACCAGGGCCTGTGTTTGGCTATTCATGCCATGAAATAACTCATTCTTCAAGGGAATTGGTCATTACAACAATAACATTGGCAAGTTTATTGGCACAAGTTATTCTAGGTCAAGTCAAATTGTTTGTAGGCATAAAGCCTATTCTAGGAATTTTTTCTACTCATAGCAGTATAAACCTATATTGGTCTAGTTCTATGATCTCAAGGGTCCAAGCCTTTGTGTTACTAATCTAATCATCATCTAGGCACTTAGATGGGGAAAGAGAATTGCTTTATATTAAGGTTTTATGCTTAGGATCATGCTTTAGGCACATATATCATCACTTGGCATGGGGTATTTCCTATACTTAGAGTATTTCTATACAATATTCTGAAATCATCATAATTTATAGAGATTCTACAAACACTATGAATCGATAGCTTATTGGAGATTAGTATTCATATATTAAATCTAAGCATTATAATTATTAAAACCATTAAAAAATTAATCTAAATTCAAAGAACATAACTATAACCATATAAGCCATATCAAAACTCAAATTAGGTTAATGCCATTCTTCATTAAAAATTATTCAAATAAACATAGTAACCAACAAGTGAAACAGATCAAATGCTCATTTAAAGTTACTAAAGGCCCAGAAGCTCACAACTGAGCCTGGAAACTATAATGTGCAGCCTTAAAGGAATCCATGTCTAAAACCAATTTTTTAGGGATTCACTATATCAAAGTTTCCTCTCTTATACACTGGTTCAAACTTCGCTTTATAGCATGTAGGAGTATCTTCATGTTAGGGTGGAGTGCATTGATCAGGTGTTGAGATGGATCCTTGGTCAATCATTCCACTAGTTCCATCACCTTATTCCCTTTGCACTCCATCATCATGTGCAACCACTTATGAAGATTCCCTTAAAAATTAGGTGCCAAGTAACTACCGATTAACTAGTGTAAGATGTACAAAGGTTCCTATAGCTAGCACAAAAAGTTATAAAAAAATAATAATTATAAATTATCAGCTTATGTTGAGATATATTTTGGGTTGGCATGGATCCATACATATTCAAAAATGAGCCCAACATTTACTCCATACAAAATTACTAGTCCACCCTCATACTAGTCTTTTAACGCTCTTGGTGTGCACAACTCTAGCACATTATCCTTTAGTTGAGTGTTTAAGTCCTCAAATCCCTTGATGACATGATTAAGTTCTTCAATGGAAATATCTATATTTATTTAAGAAACATTGAACACAATAAAATCCATTTTCTCAACTCCTTCCAGAAGGCTTCAAAGTTTTCCTTAAATTTTGCCACTCATTTATCTAGGATATCTCATTGTTTGCAAGACTTAGTTTACAAGGTGTAGAAGAGTGCTTCTAAGATTTGTTTCTAGTCTTTGATTTAAATGATCAAGGCATTGAAATTTCCCATTATTTGGTTGCACTCTAATTTTTTCATATTGTATACCTACACCATCAGATCATCTTTTTCCCCCTTTGACTTTTTAAGACATGCATCTATAATTGATGCTTGGTTAGGTAAGTTGTAAAAGATGGAAATTCCTATATCTATGCCCTCTTGAAATTTTATAAAGAGGTATTCCACCTATTATATATTTGTAGCTAGCTATTGCTTTAATATGGTGCATGGGTCTTCCTCTTCTTATAGAACAAACTCTACCTTCAAACTTGGGAGCTTCTAATCCACTAGCACATAGACCTTTTGACCTTCAAAAGATTTAAAGTGTCAACATCATCCAATAAGGATGGCTTAGCTTCCTCTATATGCTTAGATATTTGTATCAATTTTAACTTCATGGTCTTTACTTGCTCTTCTAATTTTAGCATGATTTTCTTCCATCTTGAAGTCCTAACATCATTAATGATGTTTTTCCATGCTACTTTAGAGGCTATCTAAATGAGTATGTTGGCTAATTTGATTGGGTTTATTATGTAGGGGTTTATAATAAGGGAATCATTCCCTTATTTTGGTTTATCTACACCTATTACAACCTTCTACAATACCTCAAAATAAGTCTCATATATATATATATATATATAGTTGTCAAAATAAAATGATAGCTGATGGCACATCCTTATTGTGGTAGCTTTAGGGGGCATGTACTCCAACATATATTAGTCTTCATTAGTCCATCCCTTCTATGCCTTTTATCTCAAGCTTAGATCAATGCCCTCTTCTTCCATGATAGCTAGCTCTATCTATTATTTTTCATCTTCATTAGAATTATCACTCTCTTTGGTGCTTCCCTTAAAGGTTTCCTCTTTCTTTAATAGGGGTTCTTCCTCAGACATATCCTCTTGGTTTGTTTCATATTCTTCTTCGATTCCATATTTTGCCTCTTGTTTCTTCTAGGTTTTATCTATGCTCTTAATTTACTCTTTCAAGGTGATAGCATTGTCTTCCTTGTCTTTAGGCACCCATTCACTACTTGGGTATGCATGTGGTGCAACTTATTCTACTATGTTAGTGGGGGTGATTTACTATTGTTTCCTCTAATGGTTTCATACTTAAGACAACCTTTTTCTGTTCCTTATCTTTCTTATCCCTTTCCTCTTGGGCCTTATTTTTATTTTCCTTCCTCTTCTTGGCTAGTGCTAAGGCCCTTCTTTCCTCAGCCTTCCTTTTTTCCTCCTCAACTTTATCGATCTCCTACTGGGTCATGCCCTTCTTTCTCATGGCATCCCTTTTCTCTTTGAGTGTCCGTGACTTCATGATTTATACCTCACTCATCCACATATTCTCCATGCTTCTCTCTTTTCATCTTTAGTTTGTGAAGGATGTGTATCTAGTTATTTAAATGGCACAAGCACTAGATTCTTTATTTCTCTAAGCATGGTGGAAGTGTCACCTTAGATGGCTTATTAAACTTCTATAGTGTTTGGGTCTTCTTCTACTACTTCTTTTTCCAGGATGTAAACCTTCATCCCTAGTTATTTTTCTTCCTCCTCCTCTATTTATTCATATGCCTTTTACTCTTTTGATTCCTCACATACCTCTTTCACCTCCATCTCCACCAAAGTTATTTTGGGCATTCAAACTGGCCCTTGTGATTTTTTTTTCTCTCTTTTACTAGGCAAAACAATTCCTAGTGTGAATTTCACATGCTTCTTATTTGGGACCAAGGGGTAGCTTCATCATTAAAGGTGATATTTAATCTAATGTACTCCTACATCTCCTCAAGTTTCTCCCCTTTTTTTATTTTATGAAGACTTCCTTAAAACTATCAAAATCATCTTCCCTTGATCATTTATTTAGAGGGGGAGGTCATCATCATTCTTAGGGCATGTGCCCTTCTTTCTCAACTTCACCTTATATTAAAACATGTAGATGTACCCAAGTATAAGTTTATTTTTGAGGGGATAGATGTTAGTGGAATCCAAGTCATCCTCCTCATCCTTGGTTGATTTCCCTCATAGTCAAATCCACAACCTTGACTGGGATGTCCAACTATTGTGCATTAGTAATTCTTCTAAGCACATCCATAAAGTATTTGGCTGAAAATATGTAGGGGAGATTTACCTAGATGGATCAATTTCCATTTTTGAGTGCTAAGCACACTACATAAAAGTGTTTCATAATGTCTAAGGTTGTTGTTCCAAACATATTCTAAGGGAGATCCTCTAAGATGCACCATTCCTCCATAAATTATTCAATATATTGGGAACATCACCCCATAACTCAGTTCTTGTACTTCTAAGAGAAGGTGGGGGTAGGTAAAGTTTTGGTATTTTAGCACTAGGGAGTCCTTGTGCATTGGGAAGACCTAAAGGTTGTTCTCATCACCATTAGGTATGTTGATCTCCTCCATCATAATTAGAATTAACATTGACCCCCATCAGAAGGTCTCTCATGCTATATGACACTGAAGTGTTTTCTTCACCATTTCCCCTATAATGAAATTTTCTATATTAAATTTTACCCCTTATGCCATGTAGTAGGTGATGCATAGGTAGACCTTGATGATTTTAGTCCATCGATTGCCAAAACATAGTTTCAAACTCAGAAGCATGTAGCTACCCTCATTCCAAGGTCGTTGATGTCTTTTATTGGGAATGTGAACCCTCCTTTGTAATACCCAAGGATTTTTGTGACCCTTTCAAATTT
This sequence comes from Torreya grandis, assembly GCA_037957365.1. Taxonomy (NCBI): domain Eukaryota; kingdom Viridiplantae; phylum Streptophyta; class Pinopsida; order Cupressales; family Taxaceae; genus Torreya; species Torreya grandis. Next base: position 443,754 of record JARHVA010003465.1, on the reverse strand, counting down.
TGCATCATCTAGCATCATCTAATAGATGTCTACACTATATTCTATGAGCCTTATGATTTTGATAATGAGGCTAACTGATAATGACATGTGCCTTCAAATGAAGTAGAAACAGTCTCTATGGATGTGAAAGAAAAGAATTTCATGAGTTCTTCTAGCTTCCCAAAACATGGAAACTCATAAAGTTGAGCTATGTTGGTGGTTGCTAATCTATCCCAGATGGAGACATAGAACAATGTTATGCCTACCTCAATCTTTTTCCCTGTATCAACCACCTAGTATTGCACTAGGTCTTGCACATTTATTGAGGTGTGATGGTTGTATTCTTTGAGCTGGTAGGTGTACATGAAATATGCCTAGATATCTTCTACCAAGACCTCTTAAAGAAAATACATAACCTAGTCATACATTTTTAAGTGCATCTAGATCAACCTTAGTGATGCTAAATCTATCTATCGATTATTCTATCTTCTTCACCATGGCTACTTATTCTATCATCCATGCCCCCTTGGCATCCTTTTACACCTAAAATTGGTTAGAACTCATGAATTTCTTCTCCATCATAATCAAGATAGTTTTGAAGCATAGTATATTTACTTTACTAAAACCTATAATCTTTGGTTGGTGTTCTTCATAGTCACAAGATCTGTAACTTTAACTCTCAAACTTTATTATTCATTAATAGAGGCCTCAATGTCACTCCCATTTTCTACTACCTAGTTCTTGCACTATTCATGCCCCTCACTTATCTATGCCAATCTCAAAGGGAGCATAACTCCTCTTTCAATTAAATCATTCACATTTGGAATTTGTTGGGTACTCAAGGTCTCACTGTAGTAGTATTTTCTTTCTTTGGCTCTAATTCACTACTCTAAGTTTAAATTAACTCAATGTTTGTACCTAAACTAATCATCCCTTTACTAATTTATACCCCTAATTTAACTACCTTCTTAATTTCAAGTGAGTAATGGCATGGTAGTGCCTATACTTCTTGGAATTTGTTAAAACCTATGAAATATGTGAAACTCTACTATCAAGTATGCATTCAATGTAGATGTTTGTGCCTCTGCCATCACCTCAATAAATTATCCTAATGGTATTTTTAGTGAAGTGATGTGTAGTTTAAATTGTCACTACCCAACTCACTTTGGGTGGATGCCAACTTATTCTAATTAGTTTTATCCTACACTTTTTTCACTTGGCATGACCTTCACCTTCCTTATGGAAACTTAGGCATAACACCTCACATGTACATGATTAAGCCTCCATGATTCCATTTTATTTTCTTACTATGATTGTATTTTAAGCACACTTTCCTATCTTGGTCAATTTATTTTCACTTTCATTTTTTGCCTTGGCCTATCCTACCCCATACAAATCCCTTATGATAGTCCTCTAGTGAATCACTCTTCTCTTTTGAGCTCTTATGTATTATCATAGTGTGTTCCTTCTTTCTACTCTTGCATATTTACATCTTGTGCATCTCTTTTTGTCAATTAATATTCATATGGTTAAATTTTGATGAGTTTCATACACCTAAAAGCTTAGGTATCTAGCCTTAGGTGCTTAGAAAGCAACCTTGCTCAACTCACCTAAGTAGTATTATGCATGGAAGCACAAAAATAATACTCCTATAGGCCTCAAAGTACCTCACTTCTAAATCATGTGCATGAATATATTATGGACCTCTTGTTTGAATCTAGAAAAATTCATGTGCCCATAGCTTAGGTGTCTAGCCTCAGGCACTTAGAAAGCCTGTATACTTGACTCACCTAGCTAGAATTATGCATGAAAGCACTAGAATATTTTTACTAGTGGCCCTCAAATCAATGCTTATTTTATCATCACTAAAAAATAAAAAACACAAATCATAAATAACTATTTGGCTTGGGCCAAACTTTATTTTGGTTAGCATAATACAACCAACTTGTGATTGGGAAACTAGTGTCTGATGGCACAAGTGCCATCCTACTAATTACAAGGTTTTAGGTAGTTACCATTGAAATGCCTAGAGATCATTTCATTGGATAAAGTTTTAAACTTTCATGCACCTATCTCTAATATTTTATGGATGACATATGGACCCATCCAACTTATCTATATCTTTATCAAGTGCTTGAGGTAATTTGAGTCATAGAGCAAGACTAATGATCCTTTAGTCAGTACCTTACACTTAATATGTTTATCATGTTAGAGATTTTGACACACCTTCTCAATTTATTGGCTATATTTTTATTAGGTGCACACCTCATCTAAATGATCCAAGTTCTATATCCTTACCGTCAATGATTCTTGGTCATCTAAAAGACCAATTCATGTAATGTGCAATGATGGCACCAAAAACTCAATCAGTAGAATTACCTCAGTTTCAAACACCAATTAAAATGTTGTAGCCTTGTTCAAGCACTTATAGGTTTTATAATATTCTCATAGTACTATTGAAACTCAATCATCCCAATATTTCTAACATCACATATCTTCATGAGGCATATCCCCAAGATCTTGTGGAATGCCTCAATTATGCCCTTTCCTTATAGATGATAAGGCATTATCTTATGGTGTGTTACAATGTATTTAATAAATAGGATCTACACTATTTCATTAATGAAGTGTGTTCATCTATCTCTATTAAAATTTAATGGGAGCCTATAGTGACTTATGATGTTCTTTGATATGAACCTTACAACTTTGGTAGTTGTGTAGTTTTTGGTTGACACTACCTTAGCCCACTTGATAAAATAGTTAGTGGTCACCAGAATATACCTTACTCCTATATACTTTACTATGAGATTAATTGGCCAATTTTTTTAATAGTGCATGGGTTATAATGGGGATGAGGGGAATCTCATCTTCATGTTTGGGATTCCCTATGCATTGTCATATGTCACATGTCTTGGCACAGTCTTTTCCATATTGGAATAGATTTAGCCACCACAACCTTGATTGAAATACCTTGCATGTCATTATATCTTCATCATAATGGCCTCCTATTATTCCCTCATGCACCTCACATAAAATGGATTCCATTTCATTTAATAGGACACATCAGTGTAGGACATCATCATGACCTATTTTGTATAGTTCTCTATTGATGAGATGAAAAGGGGTGGTACAAACTATGAGCTACTTATTTTCTTTAGTTACCATTATCTAGGGAATATATCTATATTTTATAAAAGAGGCTATCTCAGCCAAGTCCTTAGGGGTGTCCTATAATATATATATATAGTTGTGCATTTGACATGTCATCCTTAATAGGTATTATTGCATCATCAGAGTCAATATAAGACAAATGGTCTAGGCTCAAGTTATATTTTTTAGGCTTGATGACAAGTAAGAACTAGAATGCTTGAAACATAACTATCCATATATAAATTTTCCCATGGAAAAATAGATTATCATAAGGTACTCTATCACCTCATGATCTATGAAAAAGATGAATGGCATCACCAACAAGTATTATCTAAATTTTTATAGGTCATAGACCATGGTGAGTGCTTCATGCTGAATTGTTGTGTAATTCTACTCTACTTGTTTCAATTTTATACTTGTGAAGGAGATGGGATGATCCATATTACCTTTTCTAGGTTGTGCCATAATGGCACCAATTATAGAGCTAAAAACATCAATATGGACTTAAAATGGGGTCATCCAATCAATAAATTATATAATAGATGTGATACCAATTTGATATTTAGAGTTTCAAATGTATCCTCTCGCATTTCACCCTAATATAATAGGCCATCCTTGTGAAAAATATCCTCTAGTGGCACTACAATATTTGCATAGTTCCTTATGAATTTCCTATAATAGCCATAATGGCCCAAAAAATTGTGAACATATTTTTGCATTGAAGGTGTCTAGAGCTGAATGATTATTGTAATCTTCATGGGATCAAAGAGCAGACCATCTTTATAAATGATATGCCTAAGAAAGGTTTCAAAAGATGTCATGAATATACACTTCTTTAGTTTCAAAGATATCTATAACTACCTACACCTTTCAAAAATTAGTCACAAGTTATCATAATGGTCACTAATGAGCCCATACATAGTCCAATCATCAAGATACACTTAGAGTAACTTGTAGATGAAATCCTTTAATGCAGTGATCACCATTCTAGAGAATATGGATAACATGTTCTTGAGTCCAAAGGGCATCATGTTGTAAGATAATTAACCCCATTCAGTCATAAAATTTATTTTAGGCTTATCCTCCTCTTCAATATAGACTTGATGGTATCTAAATAACCCATGAATGAAGGTGTAGATCTCACATCCTGAAACATCATCCAAAACTTCATCAATGAATGGATTTAGGAAGGGGTCAGTAATGTAGGTAGCATTCAACATTCTATAATCGACACAAATATAAATACATATATCCTTCTTGATGATAATCACCATGGGGATCACCCATTTAGATTCCTACATAGGGTATATAATGTCTGTAGCTATCATTCCATCAGTCTCCATCTTGACCTTAGCATGGATATTGGGGTTCATCATGTAGGGGAACTTATTGATAGTTTTTACACAATCCACTATATTTATATTCATTTTCCAAAGGGATGGGTGGGTTCCATTCATGTCCTAATAATTTTGAGGGAACAAGTCTTTGAACTCCTTCAAGAGATCTATAATTCATTTCAACTTTACATCAGACCAATATGCAATTAGAGTATCAATATTTGGCTCCTTTTTTATGTTGATGTCTACCTTGGTGTTCTTGAGTGGTGCATGGTAGGGCTCATTACATTATTGGTGTAATTCCTCAACTTGTTGAGTTACCTTAGTTGTCTCTATGTAAAGATGAGTTGGGTCTTCTTTGCCAAGGGTATTATCTTCTATTTAGAGAACTAATTTTCTCTTTCTTATCAAGGTTATCCAATTTCACTCTTTTTAGGTTTCATCATCTTCTTCACTCAAGTAAATATTAAAAACTTCATCCTTAAATAAAGTTTGGAATGCTAACCCTTTTTCCTCAAACATATGTCTTAGGCACTCCTCTAAAATGGTAGTGTCTTCAAACACTACCCTACAAATCACTTATAGTGGCTCGATTAGCTATAGATTATATGAAGGAAAGGAGGTGTGTATGAACCTCTCCTTGAGCACATCCCAATTTTATATCTCATGGTGCATCTTGTTGACTATATACCATGTTTATGCCCATATATTCAATGTCCTATAGAAGGCATGCACCCATAGGTTCCTTGGGGTGTTCTCACCATAGACAATCTAAGTTTCTTTGCATAAGCCCACATGTGCTATAGGGTCAAAATCAATGTAGTATGCAGAGATGTCTATGTCCTCATTATTTTTCTTGAATTTGGTGCATATTGTTTCATTTACATATTTCCAATTAGGTAAGCTAGGATTTTTCACTTCCCACCAATGAATGGTAGTGCTCCTTAGAGTATAAACTAGTGCACCCATTTTGTCTATCTCCTTTGGGATGGATGATTATAGGTCATGGAAATACACTTCCATAGGTTTTCTCTCCTTATACCTTAAGAGCACCACAAGTTTTCCCATGTTTAGGTGAAACACTTTCTTTCCATTCTTGGCATATGGGGCACATCTCTTAGGAGTGAGATCAATTTCAACCCAATCAGTTCTCATAGGTTTTGGGGCCTTTAAATACACTAAAAATCACCTCTAACTAGTGGCTTCATAATCATATTCAATCCATAAATCAAAAATAACATATGTGGTGTCTGAGGTTGACTATCCATCTTCCCAATATAACACTCCTTGGTCATTGGGATTAAGAGTCTTGATGCCTTACATCATGATGTTATAAATATGGTCGATATCATCCTCAAGATCAAAACATTCCATGTAGGATGTCCTTGGTAACTTTAGAGTGGGATCACTACCCTCTCCTTTACATTTTCAAAGGTCATGTAACACCTCTTGGAATTTATGTTTGCATTATTTGTGTAGCACCATGGCCTTCCCAAGAGTGCTAGGTAAATGCCATGCTCTGCTAACTTGATCACCTTAAAGTTAGCATAGAACTTAGCACCTATAATATCTATAATGATAATCTTAAGAATTTCAATGGGTTGCACTCTTGTATTTTTATACATGAAAAGAACATGGTGAGAAGGCCTTAAGGATGGCCTACCCATCTTTTCCCTTGCATTTTTGGTCAAAATATTGACCTTAGTGATAGTGTCCATAAGGACCTCACATATTGACCATCCATTGATGGTGGTATATAGAAAGAGTTCTTGATCATAATCTACAATTTTTGTATGCCTCACTTCTCACACCCTCTCCATGTGGGGTGTGGTAGCATCAACTTGTTTTTTCCCTACATACTCCAAAATCAAAATTTTCAATAGGTGCAATATTTGTTCCATTTGTAAGAGGCACAAGATCTCTATTAGCTCCTATAATTAAGCCTCTTAGTTTTCTTATTTATTGTGGGAGGTAGTATCATATGTTTATAAGTCATGTTCCAGTTAGATCTCTCCTTGTAGATTATGGATGATGGTCATAGCCTACTCTAAAACACATTTTTAGCACATAGGGTTGGGGTAAGGTGTAACCTTGGGTTCTATTTGTATGGTGAGATCAATATGAATTTGATATCCATACTCCAAACACAACTCTAGTGTTGGCATAACTAGTGGCTAATTAGTAAACCCACTATAAGTAGTTACTTGCACTTTGATTGGCTCTATGTAGGTTAGTTGTACCTTTGTAACCCACTTCTCTAGTTTTGGATCATACAAAATCATTGAAATATTGTTTACATAAGGCCAACCCTAAGTTAGTTTCTTTTAAAATTTGGGGAATTTTTTGACCTAATATGGTCCTTGATAATGCCCACATGTTGGATGTGTAGGGAAATCATGTTGATAGTACTTTGTTAAGCTACACTTGTAACATGGGCATGGTGCGAATATTCCTTTACCATATCCTCCACTTCATCCTTTGGTTCCTCTTTGCATCCCATAGCGAACATTTTGTTGTCCATAGCCCTCATTTCCTTGGTTTTCCTACCCTTTAGTTAATCTAGTTACTTGTCATACACCTCTCTCCATGTTTTCATGCATCTCATCATTTACATGAAAATTAGCCATGTTATGGGTATAAGCATCACACACTTATAGTAGAGGGTTATGTTAAATTGAATAATGTATTACAATAAAAGGCAATTTTGAAAATCATATTCCTCATGACAAACCTCATAACTTAGAAGTAATGCATAAACATTCCTTTGAGGGTAGTTATTTCTGTTATCAACTTCCATCTTATAGTTGATACACCATAATACACTTCAAGCATCTTGTAATGAACTAGCAGTCATATTATATAGTTGGGAGGCCATAGATGTAATCTATACCTCCATGAAAGGGTGGATTCTTGTGTCAACACTCTTGACTACCTCAGCTCAGAGTAAAGCTTCAAGCACCTCTTGAGGGTCCATGAATGTCTTCATGGACAACACTCTTTTAAAGGTTACTAGTAATCCTCCAATAAAGCATTGTGAATGTTACAAGGGGTAAATATCATAAGGAAACTTTGAAATGATATTTTTGAACCTAAAATTGTGTAAGTGCATTCTCTCTCATAATCCCTAGTTAATTTACTTGAGCATGGTGATGCTCTACTATTTCAACTTAAGAATATTAAATTCCTTCAAGAATGTTTTCTTCAAAATGGCATAATCAATCATGTCCTAGTTAGGATCAAATTTCCTATATCAGGTATGCACATGATCAAGTAGAGTTGTCTTGAATTGCATTTCCTTATTCTTTGACTGGGTTATACTAGAAACACACCATTGAATCTCATATATAAGCACATGCTCTATGGCATTTTCTATATAATGATATTTAGGTAGAGGCATGGCCATTTCATAATATACATATTGTGTGGGAGGTACTTGCATCTAAGGCACTTTCCCCCATGGTATTTGTCTTGATAGCAGTCCTCTGATGCCTCTAATAACTAGGTTATGCATCAACCCCATTATTTCTATCAACATCATTGAAGTCAATGGTATGGTACTACTCACTTGTAGCACTGGGCCACTTTTTTTGTGTTGTTACCTAGTCTATGCAAGTGACATTTTCTAAACTAGAATTCTTATACTCACATTCTATCTTATCAATCTAGTGCCTAAAGGTCTAGAGGTTTCTTCACTTGGATATTTATAAGGAACAATTTTTTTAATCACTAAATTATACTCTAAATCTATAAACTGATCAAAGTCAATGTTAATAATAGGGTTATTTATCACTCTTCTTTCTTCCTAAGAGGGATCTAGCACTTGAGATTATTCCATAGGTTCAAATGGGGTAAGTGAATTTGATGCATCTTTAATGGTCAACTTTTGTAGGAACCTCGAGCATTCTACACCCATCAACTGATGAGCTTGGTTTTTGGCTTCAATTTTTCATTCCTCTTATTGATACTACAATTCAATAAGTCCTTCCTTATGCCCTTCCTAATTACTATAAGTTCTCTTTGCACTTCTAGACCATATCTTATATCATCCTATACCTTTTATTGTTATAATTGTTTCACTTAAGCTCTTAGGTGTCAATCTACTCATCCCATTCCTTTGCACTTCACCTACACTTCCCTTTCTTCCCTATTGTGCTAATCACATGTAAAAGGACTTTAGCCTTCCATTATTATGGTTTTAAAGCCATAATACACCATTAATTTAATAAGTTTTGTGCCAAAATCTTTCACAAACTTACCTCTGGGCTTGTACAAGAATTTATATTCTACTTCCTTAGGGTAAGAGTATGTCGACATGGAAAACTCAAGTATGTAACTATTCAAGGCTCTTTACCACTTGTATGCATTAAAATATTCTCACCCTAGTAATTTTATTAATTTTTGATAATTTAACTTAATTTCCATATTTATTAGCTATATTAACCATTGGCCTAATACCCATACCCAATTCTTACATCCCATATAACCTTTTATCTTAGCCTAGAGCTAATTAATCATTTCATTAAACCTCTAATAGACCTCATTACCTACTAACCTACTCCCTAAAACCTCTAGAAAATTTTAAATTTAAGAATAATTAACTACCTACCTTCCACCTTACACCAGCCCTTCCAATACCCATAAACCCTATGGGGAGATTTCTAGAATTAGAGGACTCTAGAAATATTCCCCAACTTGGCCCCTTCCTTTAGAATTTTTCTATTCTAGATATTTCAATAGAATTAAAAATTTCATGAAAATTCCCTAACCATAGATCTTAATGGCCCAAATTTGAATTTGGACCATATATCTTCCCTCCATTTGCTTATAAAAATAAACCTTCCCTCCACCCTGAAGACTAATGAAAAATATCCTATCAAGCCATTAAGTTCTCTTATCAAGCATCCATAATAGCCTTCAGGACTTTTATCAAAGCCATTATCCATATTCATATCCCTTTAGAATCCATTTTCAAGCTATCACAAGCAATCCAAGTTTGAATCCTGGAATTGAGTATGAGAAGGTAAAGAGGATGGTAAGAATGTGTCATTAACACTTATTTATCTTCTCTATCCTTTCCTATTGGTGTTATTAGGTTTTGGGTTTTTATTTTCATTTTGATAATATTAAAATAATCCCAAATTTGGTACACCTTTTGATGACCAAGGTAGGACTAACTTCCCTTAGGATAACACTCTTGATAGAAGAATTTTAGGTTATTTTAGGACTAACTATACATTAAATCAAGGCTAGATTTTCAATCTTTGATGTGTTCTAGGCAAGTTGTAGGATTGCACTATTAGTGGAAATATTACAATCATGGCATCGTTAGTTATAATAGTGATATTGTAGGATATAGTCATCAGTAGTTAGGGGTCTCGTAGGGTTTTAGGTTTTGATAATATCATGACTCTACTAGTCATGGGAATCCCCTATTAGTCATGGTATTGACATTTCTAGTGGTGATATTATAATACCCCATAATACACCTTAGATTTTGAGACTATTTATAATGACTCTCTATTGTTCTTTAGGTGTGTGTTTTTTGTGTGTAAGATAAAAAAGTAGTTCTTCCAAAATCAAGTTATTTACACATATTTGACAATCCCATGACTTTATAAATAGCAAGTTTGTCTTGGTAATACCAATATTATAGATTCCAATAGTGGTATTATTAAATTAATAGTTGTATCTATAATATACTTTGTTTCTTATAACATTATGCCTATGTAGGTTGTTTTTCTCTTGTTGTTGAGTCTATGTATAGGGTAGGAAGAGGAATTATCTCAAGTCTAGAAAGAGGAACTTTGAACCCATTTTAAAAACATGTGACTCCCTTAGTGGTGAGATTGACTTGGTAGTATTAGGGTTGTCATTCTCACTTTTGGTATTGCATAATCATCAAGAACTAGTAAACCACTACCCTTGTTTATTTTAATTTGACAATTATAGGGTTCCCAAGTTTTGATTAATATGAAAGAAAAGGATATATAATTTTTAGGTCTGAAAGCATTCCCTTTAGGTTAAAAAATATTCTTAATCATTCTTCCATATAGTCAAATTGACCTCCACTTATCTTTGAAGATAGTCCACTTGTAAGGTGTTTTTCTATTTGGTAGGGTCTTGGTAAAACACATGAATAATAATATTATTTGGAGACACATCCTATAAGTTGGTTCAATCTCATTTTACAATATCACTACTCCTCTAGTCATGGGATTGCTCTACAAATAGTAAAATTATCATTTTGAGCCATGGCTTTGCAATTTAGTATAGTTAAGGCTAATATTAGATAGTAATATTATTTTCATTATAAATAATTATATTTAAAAACAAATCCCTATAATTATAATTTGATATGCCTTTTATAAATTTAGCATACACATAGATTGTTTACTTTAGCCTTGTAATATCGTTATTAGGACCTTTTTCTTAGTAGTAGCTTTATCAATCAAAGTAGTTGTATTATCTGACCATAGAAGTTTTGTAGACAAACATAGTAGTCATTATGCAAACCCACCATTATATACTTGTGGTATTGATCTCTCAGTAGTAGGGTTGTGCATTCTAGTCATGAGATTGCCCTATACACTTGTGGTATTGTACGGACTTACAAGGTTGCAGAAGTTTGAGGTGATAACCAATTTCTTATAGGTTTCTTGAGTATTTCAACACCCCAATTAGATATATAACCTTTGTAATTTTAGGTAGGGGTGCCACTTTATTTTTTGCTTTATATTCCCATATATTTGAAAAATTATTTATTTAGATAGATCATTGTCTAGTTACTTGTAAATAATTGTCTACTTGATTTGTAAATAACTTGTCATATATCTTGTAAAATCTCATATAGGTAATTAGAAATGGTTAGTTAATTATATCATGTGTTTGTCTATTTCTTGAGCCCTCCCTTATGATATATCATGACATTGATTTCATCACCACATATGTGGATTAGTCTATAGGGGTTAGTGTTGTGGATTTCACCATCATGTTCTAACTAAACTCCATGTTTTGGTGGAGTATAAATATAAGGATAGTTGTCATTACAACCTATGTCAAATTCTCCATAAAAGGTTCCATGGAGTGAGGGGTGATCACACCCATATAACCAAGGTAGTCAAACAACCTCCTACATGGACTTGGGCCCCAAGGTACCATTGTGTATATTAGAGACTCCCCTAGATCCTTCTATAAAATTTAGCATAGGGGAATGTAGCCATAACAAGCGTTTCACTATAGGTGTCAGGAATAACACCAAAGTGATCATCAAGTACAAGTAAGGTTGAGAGAGTTTAGTTAATTCTATAATGTGTCACTAGCCTATATCCTTAGTTATGTATCCATTAGATGGTGTGCACATCACATTACACTCCCATATAATTTACTAATTAGGGTTATATTTTTGTGTGTCGTGCCTATACTTATTTTTTTTGTTAGTTGAGTCAACCACACACATACTTTTTGTGTGCATACCTTAAAAGACCTTAAAATATTACTTATATCATCCCATCATCATTTCTTCATCCCTTTCCTTCATCTCATCATTCTATATCCTATTGTCACTTCATATCATTTACCTTAGTCCACACCCTTTCCATTCCTCATCACTTTCCACATTAATCCTTATATCATCCTTATTATTTAGTAATTTTATATATTTTGACCAATATTTTGGAAAACATATCCCCCCCATAGTCACACTATACCATTCCATCATTCTATACTTAGCCAATAAGTGCCTCTCATGTCTACACCCATCCCATAACATTTGGTGGCACTTTTATTTTGTTATATCCCTTTTGACCATCATGCTTCCCCATCTCCTTTATCCATATCATCTTTATTTATTCATCTTATTCACACCTCATAGGATCTATCTCACTTAACACCATCATCTTTTCACATCCTTCCTTGTGCATTATAATAAGACCCTTATCACACTTTCATCAATTGTACATACATTCTCTCACCTATATCCATTCCACAATATTTTGATATTCACATATTATCCATTTCACATCCTTATCTATTTGACCACAATCTTTTCCATTTCATAACACTTCCCTTCTCCATTTGTCTTATATTAGTCATCTTATTTATATCTCATACCATCCCATGTATAGTGTCTCTCCACTTGCTCTACATTTTCTTCATCATCCATTTCCTTTATATTTCCATTTCATATCTATACCCCCTTTACTAATCCACACACACCATATTATACCAGGTATTTTCCTACACCTATAGTCTCATATAATTATATTTTCTACTTTTGTAGATTAATTTAGAACATCCCCCTCTACGTCATATCCACCTTCCATCACAACTTATTATTTTATTCCCATAACCCATATTTTACACCAAAAATCCACTTATCCCCCATATTATATTCGTATATCCTCCCATTCCTTCACTCCTTTGGTCCTCATAGTTCATCTATTATTTATCTTTTCATTCTTATATCATTGCATTTTGTTATAATCTATACCTCACATCTAATTATTCATCTCTCCACCCCATATTATCATTACATCATCCTATCTCCTTGATTTTTCCTTACCCACATCATCCATCTATCCTAACTTCACCCATATTATCCTCATATCAACTTAATAATCTATCATCTTCTTATATATATAGTTCATCCCCCATGACTAGTTATTCATCCCATATATATTATTATTATATCATCTTATGCTTCTTGTAAGTAATTTATTGACAAAGTCTATTTGGTCATCACTTCATCCTATCCTCTTGTAATTATTTTATTCACTCTAATCCATATTTCATATCAATTATCCATTTATCCATCTCCATATCACCCTATCCATATAAGTTCACCTTTCATACTTATCATTTACATTATCCATATATTATCCTATTTCTTCATAATCTATCATAATTCACTTACTTTATCCTTATATCATTATACCTCATTATAAGTCATTCATTCACATAGTCCATATTTCATCCATCCTGATCATGTATTAACCCATATTTTATATTTAGTGTCCATTAATCTATTCATTTTTTCATCCTTACATCCTATCTTATCCCCATAATCTATCATATTTTAATTAGTCTATCCACATAGTCTATCTTTCACACATTATTGCCTATTAGTTCACCCCACTTGTACATATATCATCCTATCATCCATATATTCCATTTCTTCCATCTTTTATATCCTCTTACAATCTTTGCATTTAGTTATTTTACCCACATAACCCACCATCCACATCTACTACTTATACCATCTTTAACATCTTTTTGACACTTCATCCTTCTTATCCACTAAAATATCATCCCATCTCATATCCTGATTTAATTATTAATCCATAATCCTTCCATAAAATATCCTCATAAAATTCATCCACATTTAACAAATCAGCTTGTGTATACATTATTCCATACCATTTTGATTTTGAGCCTTTGAACATTCAACATCTATCCTAATAATTATATGTCCCATATTGCACGTTTCTTCCTTATCACTTGTATATATCCATCCTTTCATAAACCACCTATAATCACATGTCATCCATTTTATCTTTGTCCATTCTCATTTAATCCAAATCCACCTCTCCCATTCATTTATCTTGAGTGGTTTCTTTTGTCCAAATCCTTGCATCACATTTCATACATAACACATCCCTATCATCTACTCCTCCCATATTATTTCTACAATACTATTTTTTATTTAAAAGATACACTTTTAGTGGTCACCCATCCTTTTTTAATCATTGATCCTCATTTTAACTTGATTTAAAAATTCTTAGTATACAACCTTATAAGATATCAATCTAACACCCATCACTATCTTCATCTCTATCAGGTATCTTTGTCCCCTAACACCCATCAACTTGTCTATTTTATAGTTGACAAAGTTATTTGATCCCATCACCCTTTCTCATCTTTCCTAGATTAGTTTCTGAAAAGATTTTACCGTCTGGAAATTTTTAGTCATCTCATCTATCTACATCCTTAACTTTGACCACTACTAGTCTAAATTTTAGCCCAATGCAAGTATTTGAAAACCCATGACTTCATCTCTCAATATCACCCTCTCAACATGGTCATCCAAACTTGAGCTCAACATTCCCTTGCACAAGGTTCTAGTCAAGATAACAATACCATAGGACAAATGATGGATCCTAATCAGGAATATGATGAGAACCATAGTGACATGCATATACCTCAAGAAGATAATGAAAGATACAATCCCATCCACAATGATGGTGTTTGAAATATCATAGACTGATATTTATACAAAAATCATGATCAAGTAGTATAATGAGCCATAGAAATAGGGGCCACCTTGCCACCTACCTTTGACTGTACCCTCTTAAATAATATAGTCCACCCATCAAGCCCAAATTCACCTCATCAACATGCTCATCGTAATCCTTGAGAAGAAATAAAATTGGACCATGGATTCATGGATGAAGAGGAACACCAACCATCCTTTATTAACAACCATATTGAGGCTAATAGGAGATAAGTTACCATAAAAGATCACTTGGATCAACTCACATAATAGATTAACCTCCTTCTTTGTAATCAATGTCCACCATCACCAAGATATAATAATCCCAATAATACTAAAACCACAAATAATTACAATATTTTTGATAATTCTAACAACACTAACAACCTTAGAAATACCAAAAACATCTCTAACAATACCCACCACACTCATATCCCATAGGATAGTCACAATCAAACTACCAATCCTCTTGGGGATCCCACCTTTACCCAAGAATGGAAGATGATTTAAAAAAAACCCTATAATAGATGAATCCTCAATCCCAAACTCTCAAGCATAGATGTGAGGATTTTTTCTCATCACTCTTAGACATCAACATTTTACCAATTCCCTTCCCCTCACACTTTGAGGTACCAAAATTCAAAAAATATAAGGGAAAGGGAGATCCAAGAGACAATGTAAAATAATTCTATGTAGCTTTCCATGAAGTAGCTTATGAGGATGCTTATCTATTGAGGTTATTCCCCAATAATCTAATAGGGATGGCATTGGAATGGTTTATGCATCTACCTAAAGGTTCAATCTCAAGCTTTGGAAAATTAACTGAGTAATTTTTCATACGTTTCACTTTTAATAGAGAATATGACTTTTCTATCAATAACCTTTACAACACAAAATAATGTAGTGGGGAAAGCCTTATCTACATTTTTCAAATATGGCATGGTTTGGCAAGCTGGTTGAGGTGTAATGTACCTAAAAATGAACAAGCCAAAGTCTTTATGGACAATCTCAACATAGAACTAAAGGACCAATTGAAACTACAATGTGATAAAATGTTTGATGAAATCATATAAAATGGGATGCATATTAAAAAAGGCCCTCATTGAAAAAGGAACCATCAAATTAGTCTCCCATAATGAGCACACTTCAAATATAGAGAACTCCTTTTCACACAAACCCAAGGTCTTTAATAAGAACAAGAATATTATGGGTGATGGAGTGACTAATTATAAGACATAAGATGTATAAATGATCCAAAGTAAGGGCTGCACACAACACCATAATGTCTCTACCATCAAAATTTCCATGAAGCAAGCCTAAGTCTCACAAGGTAAAAAGTCCACTAACAAGTTTGTGCATTCCACTAAAGATGGTCTTGGAATAATTAAGCGTTTCCAACATGATTAGTCTACCTAAAATTAGACTGGTGGACTATCATCAACTAAAACCTTATTGGTACAATGAATATGAGTTTTGAAAATATCATAAGGTAAAAGGATATGATATAGAATAGTGTATGCAATTAAAGTACTACATCCAAGACCTAATAAAAATAGGTGATATTGAGATTGAAGGAGAAATACCATCAAATCAATTAGTAACTCAACACCTTATCATTTATAAATATCCTCTCCCAAAGCATGAGCAAAGGAACTAGAGACCCCAATGGGACCAGGGTTAGGCATCATCTTTTAATTGCAGTAATTATCATAAATTTCCCTATCATTACATTAATACCATAAAAATTTACAAAATATAAGTTCCCACTTCACCTCCATATACTATCCTAAAAATAAATAGGGATACAGTTGATTGTGTTCTTACTATGTAATACAATAAGTTTGTGATTCCCATGGCACCCCCTCAAAATCCTTATACCTCATCTACTACACATAGGGGGGATACTTATAATAAAACCTCAAGTGGGTTTGATAAAATATATGATATTATTCAACAATTAGAAAATACCCTTTCTCAAGTTTCTCTAATGGATCTCCTTAAGACATTTACCTTGCATAGGGAAATATTAAATCAAGTGCTCAATGATTTAAAATTACCTAATGACCTAGATACAAATCAGTTCTAAGTACTAGTTCCACATCTATCCCCCTCTCAATAAATTACTTTTAGCACTGAAGATCAACATTTGATTGTCCCACATCATAACTATCCATTATATATTGAAATCACCATCACCCATCATTGTGTCTCCCACATCCTAATAGATGGAGGATTTGTGCTTACTTTGTGAAATCTATATTTCCTAAAGAAACTAGGATATTCTAAAACATCACTAGGGCCCACCTTGATAATGATAAAAAATATATGATTTTAATGAAAGACCATGTGTTAGGACTATCTATCTTCTTATCACTATGGGACCCATAACTCATCAGAACTTGGTACATGTTGTGAATGTAAATTTACCATATAACATGTTGCTCAAGAGGCTATGGATTAATGAGATGTAATTTATACCATCCACCCTCCATTAGTGCTTGAATTTCACTCATTTTAAAATGGAGGTCACCATTCTTGGAGTTATTGTCCATCATAACTATCAAATGGATCAATCCATATCCCCATCACCATATCTTGACACTAAAAATTCTATCCTTAGTCTAATGACTAACAAATATATCTCTCCTGAACAACTAGAGTCTACATCTACTCTAACACTTGATCTCACTAAGCTAAAAATCACATCCACTAGATGTAGAGAATATGAATATAAAACCTTTTGCATTGGTAATCTCCCCTTGTCACCATGAAGCTATGGGTCCCTAGGTATGAAGAAGAGAAATCCTATCAAATATTAATTTGGGCTAATAGCTTTTGAAAGTATAGGGTTTTTGTTTGATGAGTAATTTAAAGATGGGGATGATTATTGGATCCTACCAGATGATGAGGTCTTTATTTCACCCAAGTAAAACTATAATAAAGTTCATCGAATGATTGAGAATATGAAATACAAAGGAAAAAGAATGGGAAAATAGGAATAAGGATAGTTAGAACCTATCATGGTTCAAGAGAGTTCATCAAACTTTGGGTTAGGGTAAAAACCATATGATGATGATCTAACCAATATTATTGTGCATTCTCTTTTGACTAATGAGTCATCTCTCCTTGAGGAAGACATAGAAACAAGATTTGTCTATAGTTTCTTCAAAGAGCTTATTTCCATGAACTTTTTCCTTGACACCACTATTTCCATAGTTAATAGTTCCCTCCATTATCCTTCCCTCATAGACTAGGATTCAAAGTGGGAACCTGCCTTTGACACATTATAGAATAATGAGGCCATTCTTGAATTCATGGGAGCTCGAGATTTTATGCCATCTAGAGATCACAAAAAGGGATTTTTTGTTAATCTTTTCTAATCAACATATTTTGGGGAATAGAAAACATCCCAAATTTAAAGTGAGGAGGAATATTCTAAATAAGAAGGAGAATCTATCAAAGAACTAAATGAACTTCCATATAGCTCCTTTATGTTAGAATACTATTTTGATATTGACACTAAACTACTAGGTTGATTCACTTCTAATAATCCAAAAGTCTCATTGTCCCCTTATTTTCTAGATTAATTTACCTCTTCTAGTAAGGAGGTGATCTATGTCAATATTATAACTAATAATTATCCCAAGATAGTGAAACTGGGGGCATCTCTTATAACTATGGAATGTAAAGGCCTTATTGAGATAATAAAAGAGTTTATTGACATATTCATATGGATCTACTCTAACATGCCAAGATTATATCCTTCTCTAGTGGTACACCAGCTATTTTTCCATTGCAATGGAAAACCCATTAAAAATTACTATACAAAATACATCCTACAGTGGCATTACTAGTCAAGGAGGAATTATAGAAATTATTCAAATGTAGATTCATCTACCCCATCAATTATTCAAATTAGACTTCCAATATTGTTCCTATAATAAATCCACAAGGTGGAATCTATATATGTACCAACTTTTAGGATATATATATGACATGTCCAAAATATGACTTCATGCTTCCCAATATTGACATGATTTTTTATTCAACCACTAGCTAAAAAATGTTATCCCTCATGGATGGCTTCTCAGGGTATAATTAGATCAAAATAGCTCCTGAATATTAGTATAAAATAGCATTTATTAATCCAAATGGGACATTTTTATATCAATTCATGTCATTTCACCTCAATAATGTAGGAGACACTTATCAATGGGTAATGACTATTATATTTCATGATATGATGTATGACATCATATAATATTATGTCTATGATATTCTAGGGAAGTCTCACCTTAGATCAGAACACCATGTGCTTCTCTGAAGAATATTTGAAATATTATGAGAATATAAAGTATGACTCAATCCTTAAAAGTGTCTTTAAAATAACATCATGAAAGTTGTTAAGATTTATAATCTCAAGAAGGGTCATTGAGGTTAATATCACCAAAGTTAAATAAATTACATAGATGCCCCCATTATGTAATCTCAAGAAGCTACGTAGTCTTTATAGAAAACCTTAGGCCATTAGGCATTTTATCTCTTAGCTAGCTAATAAATATGATCCTTCACTCATATATTAAAGAAGGAGAAAACCTTCCATTAGAATGATGAATGACAACAAGATTTTGATAGATTAAAATAATACTTAGAAAATACACCTATTTTATCACCAGCAACTCTAGGAGAGCCCTTTATCCTTTACATTTAAGTAATTCCATATGCCATCAATGATCTTCTTGCATAGCACAATGATCAAGGCAAGGAGTAATCCATTGATTACCTCAATTAGACATTGATATCATATAAGCTAAATTATACTCCTATTAATAAATCATGTTTAGCTATATTTTTTATGTCATAAAAGATTTGGCATTACATGTTGAATAATTAGGTACAACTTAATGCAAAGGTTTATAATTTAAAGTATTTACTATCCAAAACAACACTTACAGGTCAAGTAGTAAAATGGATAATGCTACTTAGTGAATTTAACATCGACTATACAAATCAAAAATTTATAAAAAGATAGGTCATTACAGATCAACTAGCAGATGGACCTTTAGAATTTATTGAACCCATTGCAACAAACTTCCTAGATGAGTCCATCCTAAATACCTTGTAAGTAGAGAGCTAGAAGTTATACTTTGATGGCTCATTTACTACTCATGGATCTGAGGTAGGCATCCTCTTGGTCACCCCTCAAGGTGATCTCATTCCAAAAAAAAATTTCCTTGACTTCCCCTATACTAACAATATTTTATAATATAAAGCTTTAATAGTCAAAATCTAGCTAGCTATTCAATGGAATATCCATTAATTACAAGTATTTGGGGATTAAAAATTAATTATCAAATAGGTTAATGATGACTTACAAATGAAGGATGAAAATATGCTTCCCTACAAAAAATTAGTAGATCAATTAAAGACAATTTTTTAGTAAGGTATTGTGAGGAAGCAATAAGTCAGTTGATTCTATGGCCACTTTAGGCTCACTCGTTGACCTCCCCAAATATGTCTTGGAAGGCAATTTCTTAATCAAGCATTTAATTATTCTATCTCATCAATAATTATCTCCACTCTAAATCTATGTAATAAATGATCCTAGTATACCCCATTACCATGGTATTTATATGTACCTTCATGACAAAATCCTTCCCCCAACCTTAACTTCCATCAACATAAATCCTTCATCTATCACACTACCTAATATACCATTTTTGGTATCACCCTCTATTGATGTAGTTATGATGGTACCATATTGAGGTGTCTAACATTTGAGGAGGTGACTTAAGCAATCAAATAGGTTCATGATGGTATCTACAAAGGGCACATCAGTGGAATGGCTATAGACAACAAGCTCCTTTAAACAAGATACTACTGGATAACTATGGAATAGGATGCTTTTAAATACATATGCAAATGTGTGGCCTACCACAAACATGGTAATATTATCCACACACTATCACAAAAGTTTTAACCTATCATGATTCCATGGCCTTTCTCTATATGGGGCGTTAATTTGATTGGAAAAATTAATCCTACTTCCTATGATAGACATAAGTTTATAATCATGGCTATTGAATATTTCACTAAATGGGTAGAGGTAATACCACTAACCTACACAATAGGCCTCTAAATATTGAAATTCATCCTTAATTAGATCATTTTCCATTTTTTTATCCCTATTAACATAATGTATGATAATTTCAAGTCCTTCAAGATTCAATAAGTTGAGGCCTTATGTCAAAAATATCATATCACATAACATTTCTCTTCCCCATATTATCCCCAAGGAAACAAATAGGCAAAAGTAACAAATAAAATTCTTTTAAATATTTTTAAGAATACTATAAATCAATATGTATGCAATTGGCACACTTATCTATATATAGCATTATGGTCTTATTGAACCAGTGTTTACACTTCTACAAGGGCTACTCCATATGCCTTGGTCTATGGTACCAAAGCCATCTTACCAATAGAAGTAGAGCTTATTTGTCTTCAAATTTCATTAAGATGGATCATCATTGGTCATAAAATTATGCAAGAGTTATTAAAATAATTGGAACTTTTGGATGAAAAATGACAAGAGGTTTTAAATCACCTTAGTGTCTATTAGAATAAACTCAAGAATCAATACCATAAGAAGATTCAGGCTTAGGAGTTTGAATTGGGTGACTCGGTCCTCAAAGAAAATAAAAATAAGACCAATTTCAAGTGAGACAATAAGATGATGTTTAAATCCAATTGGTTAGGCCCTTATTTCATTATAGCTAAGTTTAGATGAGGAGCATACAAGTTGGCCATGCTTGAGGTAGAAGAATTAGATGATCCCATGAAAATCATGAATCTCAATCAATTTTACACCTAGTCTTATTATTATCCTCCTCCATCTATATGACATTCATGAACCACTTTATCCATCCATCATTCCTCTCAATCAATCCTTAAAAAATAAAAAATAAAAATCCATCAAATGGTGAAAACTAGCTTGCTAACACCTTGAGCAAGTACCATGATGAAAACTAGTTTCTAGAATCAAGGTAAAATCACCTTGAACTTGGTCTCAATAGTGGTAATATCACTACTTCAGAAAAATGGAGAAGATAACACTATTTGAGAGCCATTTATTAGAGGAATCCTCTTGAGTAATTTATCCATACTTGGAGTATATATATCCCTAAGTCCTATCAACATCCACATCATCCCCATCCTACCCCCACACATCTTCCTTGATAGACATGTCTCCTTTTATCCTTAGCTAGTCCACAACACATTTTTTCATTCTTTATTATCACTAAACTTTGAATTCCATCCCTTCTCACTATCCATTGTCATTATGGAGGGTCATACTAACCTATTACATTATTTATCCAAGGTTTATGGAAATCACTATGTTACCAATTTTATAAGGGTCATCATAACCATTATCATTATAATTTGGCTATATTTTTAATAATGGACAAACTCTTGGGTGTCCCATATCTTGTAAATAATTCTTACATCATTCAACCCCTTGTACATACCCAATCTTGCTTGTGTCATCATCATCCTTATTTCCTACTCACTACTAAGTCATATCATCCGTATCATCATCATTTCATAATCATCAATTTATAATAACTATAGTTATCCTCATGATTATCACTTTTTAAACATCATCATCATCATCATCTCCTAATCATAACTACATTGGCTTGAGGTTTTTTTAGACTATGTGGGTAGGACTTGGCCATGTTTTCATGTCCAAGGATAACTTAGCCACTATCCCAATTATCCTATCCCCTCATCCTTGTATTATATCTCATTCCCATTTCATCATTATTATCACCATAATTATCAATCTTATACTTCCTTTTATATTAATATGTGTGTGTGTTGCATGTGTATGTATATAATCAACATGTTTTCATTATTTTAGTCTTTATGTGTACTTATTTACATTTTGATAGTTTCTCATGAGAGTGAGGATTGCTTGGATGACCCTTGGAAGTTCATTTCCAAAAGGGGCATCTATTAAAATGGATTTCCCCCATGCATCTTCACTATAATTCCTAGGCCTTGTCATGACCTTGGCACATCACATAAAGATGCAACCTCAAAAATGATTGCATGATCTCATGCCTTGATAATACTCCAAAAAGGACCAATCCCATTCTAATCCAACCCCTTCCATATCCACCCTTATCCTATACCAACATCTAAACCCTCCACCTACCCACCCTACCTCTATGGTGTAGGAGGACTCCTATTTTAGGCACTAATTGAGCTCAACAGGGGATTAATCTATCATTACTCATAAGAATGTAAATAACATAACATTACATAAACATCTAATCATGAATAACCCATCACATCCCATAATCTCATATACATTATCCATAATTGAATGAATAAATATAACAATATATCCATCATTAGATCCATACCATACATAGTGATAAAGCAATAATCCATAACTTCTAAAAAGCTAACCATCACATGATAATAACATCAAAGAATCATATATACATAAATAAATAAATACACCCACATGTATATGCAACCATAAGTCATCATCATATATATGTATAATCATCAAAATTTACAAGATTCAATGTCCCCATCCCAAAGATATATACACTTACATGAGACCATGGGGAAAGAATAAGCTATAATATAAATATATCCTATAAATATAAAAAAATTTGTCATTAAAATCATGTTTTTGGTACTAGGGGTGGCCACGGTGCTCCACCACAACCTCTTAATGGCTTCCATATAGATGACTAGTTGGCATAGAAAGATCCTACATGCTGACCCTCGAGTACTATAGCCTTATAATGGGTCCTAAACTAGGCCTCCTAAGTAAGTAGCATGATTTTTTCCATCATGCCCATCATCCCTTGCCCTCTCAACCCCTCATCTACTACATCCCCAGCTCTTTCTAACACTACTAACTATCCCATCAACATTTAGATGTGAGCTGGAAGATCTTGCATGTTGAGCTTCCATATAGATGACTAGTTAGCATAGAAAGATCTTGCATGTTGACCCTCAAGTACTATAGCCTCATAATGGGTCCTAAGTACTAGGCCTCCTAAGTAAGTAGCATGTTTTGTTCCATCATGCCCATCATCCCTTGCCCTCTCAAACCCTCATCTACTACATCCCTAGCTCTTTCTAACACTACTAACTATCCCATCAACATCTAGATGTGAGCTTGAAGATATGCAATCGACCTTAGGAATCCATCAAATTGTCTCTATAGAGTGTTAATATGTGTTTGTGCATACCCTATTTATGTATCCCTATAAATAACCTATGACTGGAGGGTAGTAATTTATGTGTCTCATTGTCACACATATGCCTAGAGTGTCATAACCTATGATTTTAGCTAGGTCACCTCCCTATCTCTCTACATGATATAGGCCTATAATGTTGCACTCTCCCCCTACACCTATGCCAATCTCCCATATCCTTGAGTCATCAACATCTAAAGGTGGGAATGTAGTTGATCCCTCTCTTGGGTAATACTTGAAATATTTAGTAACCACACCTAGATCTCTATCTATAATTAGGCCACTAAGGCCTCATCCTATAATAGTATAATAGGTCATGATGGCCCTACACCTCCATCACTACCTATCTAAACCTATATAGTAGGTCCTTAAGGTGTCTATACTACTTATTAAACCTACAGTACCTATATAGATAGTGTTTAGGATCTAACTTGTAGTGTTACCTAGACCTAGGGCATCTGTAATACCTATGCCTGAGCCCCCACCTAGGCTTGCCTTTGTGTATCACCATGACCATCACCCCCATCCACCTCCATCATATCCTAGTCTCTACCTCCTCTATCTTGTATCGCTTACATTGGTACCTACTTATTCTACTACATCTACCTCTGAATCCTCACCTGAGCCCCTAAAACACTCCTCATAACACCCCTCCTCACTACCACATGAGGTTGAGTCAAATGAATAGGGACTCATGGTTTCCATCATATAGTGTATGCCACTATAAATCTTGGAGCTAGCATCAGTGTGTATAAGTCCCAATACCTTAGTATAACTTGATCATAGTTAAAATAACATCCAACCTAACCATAGGTCTCCCCTAATGTGGTCTCTCTCACTCTCTACAAGTAAATAGGTACTCTATGGATGGCACATCTTGGATAAAGTTGAAATGGTGTTACACTTGATCAAGTTTGTATCTCTAAATAATATAATCTCTCTATCCTATGATCTATCATGGTGTTAAAATAAAGTAAGTGCACACCTCATCTACCTAGCCAAATCTAATCCCTCTATAAGGAATCTATGTGATGTGCTTGGGGTGTAAGCTGTCAAATGCCTCCCTATAATAATGCATGTCCCTTGTATGACATAGTAATATAACCAACACCACCCACCAACTAAAATCCATTATCTACCCTATCTATAATCATGCTAGAGTGCTTAATGGCTAATGGATCATAATGTGCTCTCAGCTCCATATCTAAAATAATAGGGATAGTCTAAAACTTTGTGCCCTCTTGTACACTTCCAAGTGTAGCTCTCTATATAGGTGTGCCAAAACTACAAGACCCTAGGAAAATACTTAATGATCATGAACCATGTCTACAATCACATATCCTAAAGATAAGTGGAACCATTACCCACTCTTGTTTGGTAATAAAATGTTAGAGATGAGAGACATCATCACCAATGTCAATCTATTCAAAGTCCCCTCCTACCAACATAAATCCAAATCCACGTAGCCATCCTATAATCTTATTTGTAAACTAATACCTAGTCATTATAAGGTTTACATTAGTGTCTATGATCTCTAATAGACCCTAGCACCTATCATCAGTAAATGAAAGATCTTGTAAGCATCCTTAAGGGTCACTATCATCTCTTTAGTAAAAAAATGGAAGGTACTTATCTCTAAGTGTTACATCTTTAATAGTGTATTAATCAACACTTAATCAATCTAGATCAATGAAATCATCTCTACATCATGTAGGCCAACAAAATCTAGTACATTATACTCCTCTAGTGTCATGTGCCACATCTTGTGTAATATCTCTAGGTTCCATGATCATGATGCCAATATCCCTAAATGATCCTACCCCAAACATAACAACTATGTATCATTATCCCCATCACCCAAATAGTTATCATCACCACTCACCTACTCTATCCTAGTCCACCTTACCTTACCCTCTCTCTATTCCCAACTAGCCTAAGTCTAAGTTCTCATTCCCCAACCTATCTAAATAGCGCACTCACTTAATCCTAATTGACTAACCTACAAAACCACTATCTTTAACTAACTCAACCCCCATTAACCCTCTCATCTAATCCCATTAACTACCTAATTTGCCCTCAACTAACCTTAAACTTAGTCTTTTTATAAATAAGCCACAATCATACTATTCACATCTTACAGAATGGAAATCTTGATAACCCTTAATCATGGGATCATACTATAACAAAACCTACCCATGGGATTGTAATCCCACCACTCCTACCAATGGGATTACAATCTTGGCACTCTAGCAGTGGGATTATAATACCACCATTCCCAACTGGTAGGATTACAATTGCATGATTCCCTAGTAGTAGGATTAAAATTTCACCATTCCCTCATCATGGAATTGTAATCCTACCACTACCCCTGATTATCCCTCTAGTTGCATTGACAACCCCATGACTATAGGCATAATTCTTAGTCATGATATTATTAGACTGTGATGGATGACATATTTTCCTCTAAAAATCCATCTAAAAATCTACAAAAAATAATCAAAATCACATAATTTATATAGCTAAGGATTAGTTACTCACCGTCAATCCAACCTCAACATCTCTCTAGTGCTCTCAAACCCTCTCATTATGATGGGAAGCTCATGAAATCCTATCCATCTCTTCTCACTAGAGCTCTAATATCCAATAGCAAAGAGTTCAAATGAACCCCAAAATGGACCTTTAAACATATATGACAAACCTCCCCTCCCCCTTTCCCGAACCCCCATTAACACCCCCTATCCATTTACCCATAAAAACTAATTTTGTCAATCTGCCATACCCATTACTAACATCCTAGGACATGGCATACCCATCCCCATCAAAATCCCCAATATCTTGAATCCCCAACCATACTAGCTTGGGCCCTTTTCGACCCCCATAAACATCATTGGGCTCCATTAGTAGTACCCAAAGATCATATGACCATCATTTATCCTTTATCACTATCCCATCAATCGATTTATCATTAATCATTTAAAGCCTTGAATCATTATAAATAGTGGATCTTATCATTGACTATCAACCAATCCCATTTTATCCCTTTTCAAGATCCTTGAATCATGTATCCTTGCTACTATACCCATCATCAAATCGAACCCATCATATTTAAAAATCAACTTTATCATATCATTTAATCAACTTCTAAAAAAATTATCTCTTATCTAGAACCATCACTTGAGCCACTTCCTTATCAATATTTGGGAATCTAATTGATAATTAGGGGCATCCTAGCCCTTGTTAATATTCTTTTTTTATCCCACCTTGGGATTTATGATCATGTTGCCATCTAGGTTAGTTTATCTCCATGCATGTGCCTTTGAGGGGGCATCATACCCTACTAACATCATCCACAACATGGTTTTTCTTTCAAATACCATTACTCTTTTCATTCAAAACACTCTTTTTAAGAGGGGCAAAATGTATGAATTAAAAAATGCTCACCCCACTAATTTTATTAATTTTTGCCAATTTAATTGAATTCTCATATTTCCTAGCTATATTAACCATTGGCCTAATACCCATACCCCATTCCTATATCCCATATAACCTTTTGTCTCATCCTAGAGCCAATTGATCACTTAATTAAACATATAATAGACCTCATTACCTATTAATTTACTTCGTACACCCACTAACTAATTTTAAATTAAAAAGTAAGCCAACTACCTACCATCCTACACTAGCCCTTCCAATACCCCTAAACCCTATGGGGAGATTTCTAGAATTGGAGGACTCTAGAAAATTTCCCCAACTTGGCCCCTTCATCTAGAATATTCCTATTCTATATATTTCCATGAAATTAAAAATTCCTTGTAATTTCCCTAACCATAGATCTTAATGGCCCAAATTTGAATTTGGACCATAGATCTTCCTTCCATTTGTTTATAAAAATAAACCTTCCCTCTACCCTCAAGACTAATGAAAAATATCTTATCAAGCCATTACTATCTCTTACAAAGCATCCATAATAGCCTTTAAGCATTTTATCAAAGCCATTATCAATCTATCACAAGCAATCTAACAATCAAGATATTCAAGTCAATCATACAAGTTCAAATCATGAAATAGAGTTATGAGAAGGTGAAGAGGATGGTAAGAATGTGTTATTTATTTTAATTTATCTTCTCTATCTTTTCCTATTTGTGTAATTAGGTTTTGGGTGTTATATTATCATTTTGATAATATTACAAGAATCCCAAATTTGGTGCACACCACCATTTATTTGTAGCTCTAGTATAAGTGGTATTAAGGATCTCAAGATTTTATAAGCACTATTTTGTATACTTAAGGTATTATATATATCTTTTTCTCATTTGGGTCGTATAGGCAACCAACCATCGGTACACATGAACAGGTAGTTCAAAAAAAAAACATCATACAAAGCATCATATAGGTTGTGTTGGACCCACTTCCTCAATTTTTGTCCTCTACAAGTTATATTCTTTAACACAAAGATATCTTCCATTTATTTCAACCAGCATTCAATATTATTGAGGGAGAGTCATAGCATTTTTATTTTTCACTATTACATCAACAAAATTCAACATGGGTCCTAGTAATAGAACTAAAATGTTGTAAGAAAGTTGGTGGTCAATCCATTTAAATTGTCAAGAACTTATCTAGCTATCTAAGTCTATTATATACTTGTTACAACTAGGCATAAACCTAGACTAATCCTATAGTGATCAACATTTATCACTCAACTACCAGCATTAATTCACATAAAGTGTAAGCCTTATGCACTCACCCAAAACATAGTAGAGAAATAACTAAGGATCCTATTGGGCTAGTCATGCCATGGTACAACTCAATCTTTAAGGGATTTGGTCATTCAAATAATGACATTAGTAAGTTCATTGGCATAAGTTATTCTAGGTGTATTCCAACTATCTATAGGTGTAAAGCCTAGTCAAGGAACTTATTATGGTCATAGGAATGTAAACCTATATTGGGTTACTTTTAAGATCTTAAATGTGCAAGCCTATATATTACTAAGCTAACCATCATCCAATCACTTAGATGGGGAAAGTGAATTTCTTTATATTAATGGTTCTTTATTAGGATCATTATTTAAGCATATATATAATCATTTGGCATGGCTTCTTTCCTACACTTTAAGTATTTCTATATAATATGATGACATCATCATAATTTACAGAGATGCCATGAACATTGTGAATTGAAAGTTTGTTATAACTTAGTATTCATATATTAAAGCTAAGCATTAAAACTATTAAAAACATTACATAATCAATATAAATTCAAAGAACATAACTATAACATTATAAGCTAGATCAAAACTCAAATAAGGGTAATGCCATTCTTCATTTAACATTCTCTAGATAAATAGAGTACCCAACAAGTGAAATAGAGAAAATGCTCATTTAAAGCTAATAAAGGCCTAGAGGTTCATAAGTGAGCTTGGGCACTACAATGTTGAGCCTCAAATACATCCATGTTATTCCTAAGTTAAAATGGTAGTAGTTTCACTATGTCTGGAACCAATTCTTTAGGTATTTACTATATCAAAGTTGCATCTCTTATATATTGGTTTATATTTGGATTTATAATACTTATGAGTATCTACATGTCATGGTGGAGAGTGCATGCTAGGTGATGAGATAGAACCTTGGTTGATCAATATACTAATTCCATCACCTTTTTCCCTTATGCTCTAGTTTCCACATGTAGCTACTTTTGAATATGCCCTTAAAAACTAGGTGCCAAATAACTACGTACAACCTAGCCAAATCTATGAAGATTCCTTTAGCTGGCACAAAAGGTGCCAAAATAAAAATCATTCTAAATGATCACCTCACACTAAGATATTTGCTAAGTTGGCATATATTTATGGTAAAAAAGGATCCCAAAAAATTTCCTAACATTGGTTTTACATTTCAATCCCTTAGGGATATGAACAATTGCTAAGAGTTTAAACCCATCTAAACTTCCCTAAAACCCTAATAAGGACCTGATGGATAAAATATTGAATAATTGGAATTATAATGAATTTAATTAGATTAGGAGATACCTAAAACTCATTTTACACTCTGAGGAGATCTCATCCATTGCATTGGTCTGTATGGATAGTTGTACGAACCAATTATAAACATTGTCTTAGTAAGATTTTGTGATAAATTCAAGGTGTAAAGTTATATGAAGAGTTTTATATCATATAGTATGGTATTTTGAGTCATTTTTCATCCTTTTAAATCATAAACTACTCATAATTCTTCTTGAAAAATCCTTTATAGGTCTACACTAAAGGCCAACCTAGATGTGCTAATGAGAGGTGACATAGTCACCTAAATGAGGTAGAGTTGAAGGTGTGAAATGTTTATAATCCATAATTAATGGTATAACATGTTTATTTAGACTTTAAATATCCTCACTCATATATCTTTAAGGTTATATTCAATCCCCATGGTCATTTAAGTAGTTAACACTAAGTGATTAGGCCTAATTAACTAATAGGCATACTTGGTCAACTAAGGAAGAAGACTATTGGCATAGAGGATTGTTAAATAAATAAATTTAGGTTATATACACTTTTTTAACTACCTCATTATGTGATAATGATAATTTTACATAAATGATATATGATGGGGAAGTTTTCCAAGTCTTACTAGTAGGTAAGAAGGGGTTAGGATACTAAATACTTTACGGAGGCCTAATTAAACCTCTTTGGTGCCTTTATAACATTTAATATAAGAGGATATTGACCAATTTGGAATAATAATATTTTTTATGGGGTCAACCTTGGTCAAAAATATGCATCTAATGCCCCAAAAGGTTCATTGAAGATCACTCATCACCAAGGTAGTGCATGGGAGAAGTGTGGAGGCTAGTTGTAACTATTAATTGAAATGATTATGGTCATTAATGACATATTCATGCCTTTACAATGCCACATTATCTTATATCATCTTCTCTATTGTTCTATAAATTAAGGCTCTATGGCCATTATACTGATTCCTCGATTAGGTATGATGAAACTTTATCCAAATTATATCTTATAAACCTTTTGAATCAATGAAAATGACCATTTTATATTTACTTACTAGATTGGTGTGTTATTTTCTTGTTTATTTTAATAAGTGGTGAAGTTTCATTCTCCTTTTTAGGTCCTTTTCCTCACCTAGTTTTTGGGATGTCATTTTATGTAGGTCATATGATGTGCTAAAGTGTTGGTGACTATATTTGAATTGTAAGATGGCTAGTTTTGCCTAAAAATAGACCTCTCATTCATCACCTTCAAATTGTGTCCATTTATAATAGCCTTCATGTTAAATACTAATTCTTATAAGTCCCTTGGAAAAATTATTTCAGTCACTAGTCCTTATTTGATTCACAAAGTGTTGATTAAGGATTAGTTAGAGTGGATAAGACATTATGGTGCATCACCTCCATTTATCTTAGGTTTTATTTCATGTGTTTATTTCTATTTTCATCATTAAGTTAGTAGGTTTTAGGAATTTATCATAATTTATGCACCAGGGGAGCTATCCCCTTAAACTATAGGTTTAGTCCATCTAAAGATCACCCACTACCTTAGACAAGTCCCATGTAGCCCAAACTTGGAGAGGTTTAAACAATCCTCTTTGAAGGGTGAAATTTGGTGAGTTAAAATTTTTAGCATGCTAGATGGGACTAAGATTCAAGTGAGTTAGAAAATACACTTATAATATTGTATGATATCAAAGATATTCAAGTACTCTATTGGTAAATTTATGTTCAATTTTCATGCCAAAAGTTATCACAATGTCTTCATCAAAAGGTAAAAAACCTAAGTTTGTTGAGTTATCTTTGGAGTTTTCTAGGATAAATAGGTACACTAGGTCTAATCCTAATATTACACCCCCTAATTCTCTAAAGCTTTCCTAATAAAAGATTATTTTAAACCCTACACCTCTAATATCTATGCCTAGACATCAAACTTTTATTCCCTTCAATCATGGAAACCCCTTAAACTTGAACCAATTTGGTGATATACCTATTTCTACACTTAAGAGTCTATAATATTTCATAGGGAAAAACTCTACCACCCCTATTGAACATATTATAGACATATCCAACCTATGCTCACTTCAAATGTGACCCAAGAAAATGTGGAAATGAGGTTATTGGCTAATTCCTTGATAGGTAAGGCACTTCAATGGTATATAGGCTTAACACCTACTTCTATCAACACCTAGGATTTATTTAGGGAGCCCTTATGCAAACATATTGAGGATAAGAGTGACCACTTGTCTCTAGTGGAATAACTCACCATAATCTAAAGAGTTACCCAAGAGTTTATGATAGACTTTGATTATAGGTTTAAAAATACTTGGGATAGGATCCCAATAGTATTCAATCCCACCCCTAATTATGCCTTTTTGTACTACTTAAGATCCCTCAATTTTGATGTGGTAGTCATGATACAATCCATGGGAGGGAATACACTATTGGATGCCTATGAGGTGGAAATAAGGGTATAAATTTTATTAATACAAGTATTAAAGATTACCCCAAGACCCCTCATTACTTTACTCCCAAGGATATAACCTCTTATTCCTATCATTGATTCCCTACAAGTACCAACTAATCATGATCAGACCAATTTATAGTTTAGGTAAGATTAAGGGGATGATCAAGGCACAAAACAAAAAGATAATGGCCTTAGAAAGATATCGAATTACACCTCATACATTGTACCAAGTACCCTATCAATCCCTATCAGTTCAATAGGAATTCATATCATCCTAATCCATAAGATCAAGCGTAGGTCACTCAAGTAAGTCCCTACAATATCTTTAATCCCAATTCTGTTAGCACTTGTAGATAACTAGTTCCAACTCAAAATAACTATGTTTAAGAAGGTAAATGGCCTACATAATGGGGGAAGACTCATGAGATGTAAAT
The DNA here is from genome assembly GCA_037957365.1 of Torreya grandis. Classification (NCBI taxonomy): domain Eukaryota; kingdom Viridiplantae; phylum Streptophyta; class Pinopsida; order Cupressales; family Taxaceae; genus Torreya; species Torreya grandis. Next base: position 410,833 of record JARHVA010003465.1, on the reverse strand, counting down.
TACTCTAAGTGGTGATTCTTTTCAATCCTCCTTCATGTAGTAGAATTAGTCTCTTCTAATGTAAGATAGCTAATCTCCTACACAACACAAATAAGGTCATTTTATGCAACATGAAGAGACTCCCTTCATGAATCAATTTAAGATGTCAAATCAATAAATAATGAGTGGGAATAAATCATTGTTAGAGAATAATTTTGTTAATTTCCAAGAAGGAGAAAATTCTTTTAAATAATGTGTAGCCAATTAGCTTATAAGTATAAGCAAGGTGGAAAATCCTATTGCATCCCATATAATGGATAAAAGGAGAGAAATGGTAATGATTTATAATATGGGATAATAGCTCCCCAATCATCCTAATCATCCTAATAGGCTAGAGGATAAAATTGACCCCTCAATACTTCACCAACTCTAAAAATTCAAGATGGGAAAGGCAAAAATTATAGAGGTCCGTTCATACCCAAATTAACCCAAGATCAAAGTGGTATTGTTATTCCTAAATTGTAATCAAAGGTTTCTACTTCTCACATCAATATTGTGGACCAAATGAATAAGGTCTATGTCACCATACCTATATGGGACACCTTGCTTATTCTAGGATAAAATATCACCTCTAAGAAGATTTTTCCAAACTCCACATATTAGACAATCAGGTAGAAAAGGTGGGTGTAGGCCTAACCAATGCCAATTAGTCTCATAAATCTCAAGCACCCAAGGTAAACAAGCTACCTAATTTATATCTCTATATAATTATAGGTTATTCCATAGTACATAATTGTATGATAGATATTGAGGCGAGTACTTATGTCATGCCTAAGTCTATAGAAGATAAGTTGGCTTTAAGATATGAAAATAATTCTAAAGGGGTCTTATAAATAAATGGGTCTCCTACTAAGAATTTTAGTGTACTTAAGGATCTAAAAATTATCTTGGACAATTATCCTAATTATACTATATCCCAAGATGTTGTTGTATTTTGCCTCCCTCCTTACTTTGCCTTATGTTTATCTAGGGATTTCACTACCAAAAGAGGGGGATATCTCTCTTCTAACTGGTATTATATGCTATTTAGGATAAAGTATATAAAAAATATCACCATAAGGTCCAAGTGTATCTCTAGGTTTCATTTAGAGCCTTACATACCTAGTTTATCTAATTTCAATTATACTATCATAAACGAATATGAACACCCCAATGACCAGGATCCAATTGAACCATTTTAAGGTATTTTAAATTTGCTTTTTGATGAATGGGGGGTATATAACCATGGCTATTATCCATACAAGATAATTAGATAAGTAGGTTTGGGGGTATATTTTATGCATGAGGAAGATGTTATCATACCAACTCTCATCAACCCATGCCAAGATAATGAGGTAGTATAAAGTTTGTTCTTTTATATTTATAGGCCCAAGAATGGAAGTGGGGCATGTGTCATGATGGATTCTCTTTTAAAACAAAGATAATTTCATGCCCTGAGGTTTCAATTTAGCTACACATATATAACACAATAGAGTATGAGGCCCTCATCCATGGGCTATAATGGGTAAGGAAGGGAGAAATTAAGATGGATTCTCTTTTAAAACAAAAAATTCATGCCATGAGGTTTCAATTTAGCTACATAGCTACAACACAATAGAGTATGAGGCCCTCATCCATGGGATATAATGGGTAAGGAAGGGAGACATTAAAATTCTACAAGCCATGAGAGATAGTGAGTTAGTAGTGCATCATGTGAGAGCGTAGAATGTAGTCAATAATCCACTCTTGAAATCATAAAAACATAATTTTTCAGACCTCTTAGAATAATTTTAGGCCTTTGACATTTGTTCAATCCCAAAAGTGGCCAATCAACATGCAGACTAGTTAGAATCCATAGGATCACAATATGATATTCTAAGTGGGTTAAAGGACATCAAAGAAAAAATTGAAATTAATATATTATGCATACCTTTAGTCCCTAAAACTTATGTTAGTTAGTAGGTATTTTAAAATGATAAACATATAACATGCTTCCTATAGTAAGAGGTAGAATTCTACTCAAGAAACCAAGGCAAATTATAATAGTAGTATGGGGACCATATTATCTAATTTAAGATAAACAAGTTACCTAAGGGATTGGTAACCTTGGAAAATATATTAAAATAAAATGATCATCTAAGGAAATAAAAATTTAGTATATCCAATAATGAGGAGAATTATGGTCACTATTTTCAAAGATAGGTTACTCAAACTAGGAAAAGTGAACATAAAGGAAGAGAAGGAAAACTTCATAGAGTTATGCCAAGAGTTTTCATACATATTTTATAGGAATTAAAATGAATTGAATTGGTTTAAACCTTGTTTGGCCCAGTATACCATTGAGTTGGAAGAAAGTGCTAAGCCTATGAGACAACAACAAAGACTATTCAACCCCAAGATTTAGATCCTCGTGAGGAAATAATTAATAAAGATCATTGAATCCAACATCATATTACCCATAAAACACTATTCATTGGTGTATAATATTATAACTATTAATAATAATAATGAGGAGATAGGATTATGTGTAGACTTTAGGGATCTCAACAAGGTGTTATTGAGAGACCACTACCCCTTGCCATCTATGGATCAGATTCTTCAAAATCTTGAAAGTTTATAGTAGTTATCCTTACTTGATGGATACTCAAGGTATAATCAAGTGTTAGTGTAAGAGTAGGACCAACACAAGAATTCCTTCACAACTAAATTGAGCACTTATGCTTATAAGAAGATGCCCTTTATACTATATAATGTAGTGGCCACCTTCCAAAAGGCAATGAATCTATCCTTCCAAGGACTAATCAATGAGATGGTGCTTATCTACCTTGATGAAATCATAGTATTTTTTAAGGATCCCAAAAATAACTTGACACACTTGAGGATAATATTTAATAGGTGCAAGTAGTATAGGGTCTCCTTGAATCCAAAAAAATGTATTTTTGAAGTCTATGAAGGAATAATTATAGGACATTTTGTGTCAAAATAAGGCCTCTCTATAGACCCTAAGAGTATAAGTGAAATCCTTGCTCTATCACTACCCAAACATAATAATGGATTGTAGAGTTTCTTAGGTAAAATCAAATTTATGAAAAGGTTTATCCCAAATTTTATATAATTGGTAAGGCCTCTAACCCTCATGCTCAAGAAACACAAGGAGTTTTCATGGAATATTAAAGGGAAAATAATTTTTGAATCCATCAAACCATCCATTTCCCAAGCACCCACCATCCTAACCCTAATTTATCAAGGGACTTCTTCTTATATGTATTTTCAACTAATGATACTAATTCTACCATGGTTATGCATCAAAATAGTGAGGGTCTTGAATATCCCATATCCTTATTTATCCAATTAATTGAGGGGTAATAAGAGAGGTATATGTTTTTGAAAAACCATGTACTTGTAGTCATGATAGGTCTACAAAAATTTAGACACATGATGTCTAATAACAAAATATATGTAATGATGGTCCACCATAGCATCAAATACTTCATACTTAATAGGGACTTGAGTGATAAGAGAGATATTTAGATGACCAAATGCATGGAATATGACATAAAATTGAAGATCACCAATTTTTTAATGGGTATGGGACTGTGTGAACACTTGGAAGTAGATGTGATGGGGAATAAGGAAATGGTTTTGTGATGCAGGAACATCAACTCATCCTTGTAGAAAGTTGTAAATAAGTAGTTATGTTGGGTAAATAAGTAAAATTGAGTAAAAAGTCATATAGACATTATAAGAGAGAGTTTATTATTATGTTTTAAGAGTATTTTATCTTATGTAAGAGTGAAAACACTTCACTCATCCTTAAGAAGGGTAAGTCTATATAGGATAAAGGCAAAAATAGTATATGCCATGATAAAAATGAGAAGTTGAGAGAATCATGGGCTTTCAACTTATCAAAATCCATGTTTAGACATAATGAGTCTATAATAGTATGATACATGAAAGAAGGTAGGACAGGAAAAAATGGAGAAAATGATAAGGAGAGGAGAATGGTTGCATAGGCTTGCATATGTATATAGGTCTATATAAGGAGGTATTATATGAAGATAAATATAAAATAGGAGTTGGTGGATGTTAAGAGAGGTCTACCAAGAAGATAGTAACCTAGGTTTGTAAGTAGGTTTGTGTAATATTTAAAGATCTTTATAAATAAAAGAGAGTAAATTTCTTAAGGAGGAGAGTTATTTGTGTTATTTCTTATATGAGAAAGTATTATTTTATATTTTTGAGACTAATATTTAATTTAAATAACCATAGATATACCTATGCATGAATAAACTCAGAACTCTATCTTTTAGGAATTAAAAAAAGATTTAGATTATGATATAGTCATTACAGATGAAGACATTTTAACATATCCTAAAATGTATGAAGACCTTAAAAAAACAATATGGAGGTAAAAATTATTATATTAGCATTTATTATAAATATTATATTGATGTATCATTTGATAGGTTGAGGATTTACTTTACTGGTTTCCTCTCAAGTTTAGAAGATGCTGATAGTCATTCATAATTACCTACAGTTGTTCTATGACTTGTGTGAAAGTTTGTATGAGTTATTTTTAAGGGTTAAAATGGTAGGATAATACCATATATATCATGATAAATGTATTAGTCTAAGAAAAAGAGCTTATATATTATATAAATTGTCATCTAAAGATTCTTAGGTTTTTATTTGATTGTGTAAAGCTGAGAGGTGGAAAAAATATTGATAATTTTGTCTTTATCCACTCAAAAAGTTTGAGAATTAGATTAAAATTTTTAGATATTATTGTATACATGATATAAATTCTTGCATAATATATTACATTCATAAATCTATGATATATGTGACTATACCAAAAATAATCAAAACAATGACGTTCAAGGAAGTTAAGAGTTTTGGCTTAATGCTTGAAAAGTCAAGAAATAAAATGTCTTAAATAGTGGGATATTATAATGAGAATTTTGTATAGATTAATTATGTCATCACTAATTCATAATAAATTCATTCCAAATTCAAAAAAATCACATTGAAAAGTTTCCATGATAGTGGTGACTTATCTCGAGATCAGAATTAGGGCACGACTAGTAAATGGATCATATATTGAAAGTTATTCAATGAAAATTTATAAAATTTGGATAGTAGGTGAATTTTTTAATTAAAAATACAATGAATCTAATTATATATTTATTTTATATATATCAAGGGAGATATATCCAAAATAAAGTCAACTATTGAGATAATTTAAATTAAAATCCTATAAAACTGTGTTTGTTTGAATTGAATTCAAAGGTGGATTGATAGAAAATAAATAAATGATAGTGAGATATAAATTGTTTGTTTTAATAAATATATGAATCAAAAAAAATTATTACTATTGAATATTATCATTAATTGGTATCAAATCTAGAATATCTTAGGAAATGGACAAAGTTTTGAATTGGTTGAAATCTCATGCAATTTTGATTGCAGTATTGATTGAAGGTGGTTAGTAGTCATAATATAAGTAACAATTAAAGGAAGGTAAAGAGATCACTGAAATATCTAATAGATATTCTAATATTTAAGACTTGGACAAGATATCCAAATGACTAAGGTGAAATAGACTTAGGTGAGATATGAGAGAGAAATAGATGGAAAAGTTGCTAGAAAAGAGAAACCACAATGAAAAGAAAGGTAGAGTGATGATAGAGATGGAGGTCCAAGATGAAATTAATGAGATAAAAGAGAAATCAAGAATGTTATAGTTCCTAATATAAAGCATGGGAATAATAGAAAGATGAGATATTGGTATAAAGATAATAAAAAGAGTGAAGTGGCTAGTGAAGTCACTTATGAAAAGAAGGCAAAGGCAAAGAAAGGTAATTTCCTTGAAAAGAGAATATATTATTGATAAAATAACAATAAGTATGCATTTATGAACTATAAATAAGATCCATGTTGGGAGAAGATGAGATAAGAAAAAATCCCAGTTCACAAGCTTCATTGAGGGCTTGTACAAAGAAGATATTAAGGAGGCAAATGCGCCTTAATTTTTTAAATATAACATTTCCTTTGATGCTTTGATTGACGGTTTGAAATTTGATGATAGAGATAAGGCTCATTGTAGGGCCTTAACATTTGAATACAAAGATGAAAAATAATTAGGTGCAACATTTGAAGAAGATGGAGATAAATCTATTGATGTTAAAAGTGAACTTTTTAATCCAAGGAGTGAACTCATGGAAAAAGAAGATGAACAAAATGAAGTTATAGAATATGAGTTTCAAGTAACCATTTCCACATATGAAGAAGCTAATTTTTTTCCAAAAATAGATATTTTGTCAAATGAATGCATGGATAAGTTATTTGATGGACTGATTAATATTTTTTATTCTATAAGAAGCAAGGAATACCTTGAGGGATTAACTGAAAAGATCATTTGCTTGAAGGTAATTGCCTTAGAGGGAAATAAGATCAATAAACTATCAAATGGACAATAGATTAAAGGAAGAAATGGAGTTGTATTAAAAAACAACAATGAAAAATTTGATGATAAAACTAATGAAGATAAGTTCAATTCTATAGCCATGAAGGGTCTAAGGATTAAGACCAGCTATGAAGATGGTCAAGAAAATCAAATACAAGTTGTTGCAGCTATGTAGAAGTTTTGATTGAAGAGGATAAAGAATAATAATTGATTAAAGAACATATCAGTATGAATACAATTGGAGATGAAAAATTCAAGGTTCATCATGAAGGTTGGAAACAAGGAAAAGATGCAGACCAAGCATAAGGATAAAGTATGACTTAAAGGCATAATAAAATGTTTATTTTATTTAATAAATTGATTTTGTTTGAAGGTTGGATTGAGAAGACAAAAAGGAAGATGAAGTATAGGTGTGGAGAAAAATAACATGTACACCTATATGAAGGATTGAATAAATAAAATAATCAAAGGAAGATCTTTAATGAAAAAAGGGCATGCCAGAGAAACAATGGGTATGAGCTCATGGAACATTTTGAGCCTAAGATTTTGATGCAAGAGCATCAACTCATCCTTTTAATAATTTTTAAATAAGTAGTTATGTTGGCTCAATAAGTCAAATTGAGTAAAAATTCTTATAGGTCTTATAAGAGAGAATTTATTACTATGTTGCAAAAGGATTTTGTCTTATGTAAGAGTGAAAACACTTCACTCATCCTCTATAAGGGTATGTTTACGTAAGATAAAGGAAAACATAATATATGCCATGATAATAATGAGAAGTTGAGAGAATAATGGGATTTTGACTTCTCAAAAGCCATGTTTAAACATAATAAGGAATCTATAAGATTATGGTACATGCAAGTGGTAGGATAGGAAAAAAGGAGAAACTGCTAAAGAGAGGAGAAGGGTTGCTTAGTCTTGCATATATATATAGGTCTATATAAAGAGGTATGATATGAAGATAAATATAGAAGAGGAGTTGGTGGAAGATAAGAGAGGTCTTTTAAGAAGATAATAACCCATGTCTATAAGTAGGTTTGCATAATATTTGAAGATATTTATAAATAAAAGAGAGTAAATTTCTTAAGGAGAAGATTTATTTGTGTTATTTTGTGTATGATCAAGTATTATTTTATATTTGTGGGACTAATATGTAATTTAAATAGCCATAGATCTACCTATGCATGAATAAACTCAGAACTTTGTCTTCCATGAAATAATAAAGGATTCATATTATGCTATAGTCATTACAATTGAAGACATTTTAACATATTCTAAAATCCATAAAGGTCTAAAAAATAATATGGAGGTAATAATTATTAGATTAGTATTTATTATAAATATTACATCAATGTATCATTTGATAGGTTGAGTATTTACTTTATTATTTTCCTCTCAGGTTTAGAAGATGGTGATAGTTGTTGATAATTACCTATAGTTGTTCTATGACACATGTGAAAATTTATGTGACTTCCTCTGAAGGGTCAAAAGGGTAGGATAACAAAATAAATATAATGATATAGTTATTAGTATAATAAAAAGAGATTGTATACTATATAAACTATCATCTAAATATTATTAGGGCTTTAATTAAATGTGTAAAATTGAGAGGTGCAAAAAAATATTGACAATTTTGCCTTTATCCGCTCAATTTTTTTGAGAGTTAGATTAAAATTGTTATAAAGTCTTGTCTACATGATATAATTACTTTCATCCTATATGATGTTCCTAAATGTATGATATATGTGATTTTACCAAAAATAATAAGAATAGTGACCTTTAAGGAAGTTAATATTTTTGGTTTAATGTTTGAAAAGTCATAAGAAATAAAAGGTATTAAATAGTGGGTTCTTATAATGATAATTTTATATAGAGGAATTATGTCACCACTAATTCATAGTAAAGTCATCCCAAATTCAAACAAGGCATATTGTGAAATGTCCATGATAATGATGACTGATCTCAAGATCTGAATTAGGGAAAAGATAATAAATGGATCATATCTTGAAATTTATCTAATAAAATTTTATGAAATGTGGATGGTAGGTGTGCCTTTGAATTATTAATCCAACTAGTCTAATTAGATCTTGATTCTTTGCATATATAGGTAGATATAGCCAAAATACAATTGACTACCGAGATAATTTAAATTAAAATCCTATAGAATTATGTTTATTTGAATTGAATTCAAAGGTGGATTGACTAAAACTAAATAAATGATAGTAAGATGTAATTTTTTTTTGAATAAATATATGATTCATAATGAGTTATTACTATTGAATATTATCATCATTTTGGCAATGTAAAGTGATCAACATGCAACTGAGCATACATCTCCTTCTAGTTAAACTCAATACATGGTAAGATTCCTTCAAATGGGAGAATATCTTATAGGCCTAAAAAGGAAAATAAGGAGGTAATTTATACTTCAATCCATTCCTTATGTCTCTATTTATGGTGTGATTTTCATAATTTATATTGATGTTATGCTCTTGAGGTGTCTAGAAACTATCCAAATCAACAAGCTCCTAAACCAACTTCATGATGGGCCTATATGAGGGAGCTCTGTAATGAAAACTATAACAGAAATAATCATAAGAGTAGGATATTTTTGGCCAAGTTTTTTAAAGGATTCCCATGTTTGGTTTTGAAGGTTCCAATTTTTTTTTATGTTCATAGGAAAGTAAATATTAGCTACCTTACCCCTCAAGCCTATCCAAGTGGAGTAACCCTTCATGTAATGGGGCCTATAATTTATAGGTATGATTCACCCTCCATATATTAAAGTACATAGGTGGGTAGAGATAGTATCACTTAAGGAAGAAAATGAGAACTTGGTTTTAGAGTTCTATGACAATTTAGTGACCAGATTTGGGGTCCCCTCCATCATCATATCAAATAATGCACTATCCTTTAGTAATTCAAGGGTGATTTAATGGTATATTAACCATTTCATATACCTAAATACTTACTAAAATTACTATTCATATAGAAATGGACTTGTAGAGTCCACTAACAAGAATCTAATTAGGATCATAAGGAAAACAATGGAGGACAACCAAAGGGAATGGCATACCAAGTTAAGGATAACAATATGGATAGATAGGATTATTCCTAGTAAGCATATTGGTAATTTAACATATGTACTTATCTATTGAAAATATTCAAGTCTACCTGTATCACTTGAACTATTAGCCTTGAAACTTACACACCAACTTGAACTCATGGAGAGTGATGCAATGGAGGTAAAGATGAATGAATTGATGGAGTTGTAAGAGACAAGAGATGATGTTATGTATGTTATTTGGTCTCATAAATATTATATCAATATGTCATTTAAAAATATATCTAATTTAAATACCCTAAAATAAGGTGACATTGTACTCAAATAGGATGAAGATTGTGTTAAACTAGGTAAGCACTCAAAGTTTGATAGTCTTTAGAGTGGACCATGTATTATTACTAGCTACAAAGAATACAATGATTTCAAATTATCCAATATGAATGGTAAATAAATCCCTACCCATTTAAATTGTATGTTCCTTAAGTACTTTAACTATAAATCATAAAAATATCTTATACATAGTAGTTTAGATTTACTTCTTCCAAGTGTTGTAGAACATGTTTTTCTAGTTGCTTATTTGGTTTAATTCTTGTTGTTTTGTTTTGTGTGTCTTTATTGTGTTTCCTTTGTGTCATGTTGTTTTTATTTTATAACTTGTTTTATTCCTTAAGGTATAAAAGGTATTGATCATGAGGTGTCAATTTAGTCAAAGAGTATTTCATCTAAAACATGACTGATATACAAGAGATATTGGGTCCTCCTGACCAGTAGGTAGGTCAAGCCTTTAGAATCACTAGTAATGTTGAATTATTTATACCTTTAGACTTATAAAGGATTCAACATATTCCATGATTACCTAAACTCACCTTGGTCACCCTCTTATGTCTCTTGAAGTATCAAGGTAGTCCAAAAGGGTATCACTAGTTATCATGTCAAGGCAATAGGTTCAAGTGAGGTGGTATGTCAAGAAGTGTTATGGTGGTTATATTTTACCCATTATAGATCATGTGTCAAGTATATATTATATGATATTTATGTATATGGTCTTTATGACCCAAATTATTCATGAAAGGGATGACGTGTGATGATTATAGCCATACCTAGCCATGTGAGCATGTCAACAACCTGTAACATGAGGTAGAACTCAGGAGATTGGAGACTAGTATGGAGGAGTATGTTTGACACTTATTCAAAACTTTAGTATACATTAAGTTTATTTATAAAATATTGAGGTATCTCCTTCAATTTATGTTTCACTTAGAATTATGCATGTATTTGCCTTATAAAGGGGTGTCTGACCATGGAATGATGTTATTTTAACCTTTAAACACCACTAATCATATTAATTACATCTTAAAAGGTCCCCATGATCACCATAATTCCATGATAAAATGTTTTAATATGCAAATGGGTGCCTTTTCATAAGTTAAATGCTTTTATTTTCTTTTAAAGGGGCCTGTATGTGGGAAAGAATGGTTTTTCAACCCCAACTATCATACCTCATGTTTTTAAATGTTTCTTGACCTCCTCTTTTCCCTCCTCCTTGAAATAAATAATGTTTTAAGATATAAAAAGAAAAAAAAGTAGGAAACTAGTGGTTTTAAGTGTGTATAGATCTATACAGTTTGGTCATGGTCAAAAAAGGTCAAGGACCTATAGAGGGTACTCAATTTAGGTGTCATGTAAGAGAATATAATAGTTTTAATTCAATAAAGGTTAAAAAATAACCCCTCATTTCCATTTTAATCTTTGATAGCTTTTGATAGCCTCTCAAGTTCTTATTCAATATATATAAGATAGATAAGATGGTGACTTGAGCTCTTGGAAAAAGGAATGGGCTCTAATGGCCTTTCGATCCCTGGCATTGGTTTGTATAATGATGTACCATGATTTATGAATAATGGTTAAGAACTTGAGGTAGTCAAACTAGTATTATACATCAACACAAGGTCAAAATTGGAATTATTTCAATGTGTTTCTAACCTATTTGAGGAAAATGATGATTTTATGTGTCCTATACAAGTCCTAGAGATCCTTCCATTACTTTTTCCACCCTTAGTTTACACATTTAAGTCTATGGGAGCTAGAAACATCCAAGTTATCATAAGTTATAGACTATAGGTAATGTTTTATTCATGATGAAGGACCTCCAATGCATATATTTGAGAATGAGAAGTGGTTTGAGGTTAAATTATGGTTTATTGGAGTTATTCATATATTTATGACTCCTTAACATAACTGGAATGATCAAATAAACATTTAACTCCCTAAAAATCCTATCTTCAAATGGGATTGCCTATGTATTTGAACTTCATTGCAAGAGAGCATTCCATGTTGATGTCTTTTAGAGGCCATTAGAGAAATATACCTATAATAGAGGTGTTATGTTAATGTATAAGAGTCCCTCTCTCAAATTTATCATGCTTCATTATGGCTCTCAAGGCTGAAAAACTATAAACTAAATTCCTAATGCCTCCATAGACCCATTTAGTAAAGTTTAAAGTTCATTAGTAGAGTTTAAGGTATTCATGGAGTCCTAGGTTTCATTTTCTTCCTTAATATACCTGATCAACCAAGTCCAAATATCTTTCCCTATTGAGTTTATTAATAAGGGTGTTTAGGATTACCATATGTGGTCTTAAACATGAGTCATTAGTCCATATCACATCTCTCAAGGGATATCTATTGTATAATAGTCAATTGTGGTGCCTAACTAAGGTGAATGGTAATGTCAAAAAATATGTAAGTGTAATCCCATAGTGTTGATGGTTTCCAAATTCCTCATGATCTCATATGATGGTGATACAAGCTTGAGGTAGCTACCTAGTTTTGATTGGATATTAAGACATATAGGCCTATATGCCTAATGGTATAAGGAATTTAGGAAATAGGGTTAAGAGAAGACTTTTTAAAAATATGTTACTTCATCATGAGAATATTTCATATGGGATTCAAAATCCATCAACACTATAGAGGGAGAGAGGAGAATACTCATGCCTCTAACTCTAATTGGTCAAACACTTAGGTTGGGCAATAGTACTTGGGGTAAATCTAAGAGAGGGACTAAGATGGTGGTTAGGGTAGCTGAGGACAAGTGTAGAGGGTGGATATTAGGTGGAAAGGGATCATATGGTGAAATTGACTCCATAAAATACACCTACATATGACTCAAGGTCTTAAAATTCAATCTAAGCCTATAAGTCCTAAAGCCCTCCTTGAACCCTCAAGACCCCATCTCTATCATACTGATATAATCAAACCCCTAGTGTAAGCCTAAGGTCATGAAGTGATGATTTATGTCATATAAAATGTGTCTATGATAGAGGTGAGTAAGGAAGTGGCTAAATTTGTTCCTATCACCCCTATAGGTCTCCACTATCCTAGTTTTCCATCTCAAACTACCAACTCTAATGCTCACATGTCACATGGAATGATGACTCAGTCTTAGTGCTCTTAAGGGGAATTGGTGACCCCTATGCACTTAACATCCATTAAGGAAAAATTTGTATTAAGTAGTTCAACTCTATGAATAATCCCTAGCATTGTAACTTACATATAATTCTTAGCAAAGAGCTTGAAGGCTACCAATTTTCACTCACAAATCATAATACAAGTTGCATGGGACTAGGAGTTATTTAGGATTTTTGAATGAGTCTATGGGTTTAACATCCATAGCCATAATTTTTTGGCTTTAGGCTTGTACTCTATAAACCATCATTAATATGGTAAGAAATTAAAACCCTCTCTAAACCCTAATAAGGACCCAATGAAGTAATTACACCCTCAAATGATTTATAATGAGGTAGTGAGCCTTAAAATAGTCTTCATGGTCTCCCTTGGTCACATGGTCACCCAAATGGTCTAATAATTAGCACATACATGGTATACAGTGTATGGATCAGACCTAAAAAATATTACTCTAGGCCTATATACAATAAATTGGAAGATGTCTACACATTCTACATGTTTTGTAGGAGGGAGAGGGATCAAGAGGTCTCAAAGAGTTTCATAATAATCACTTATAGATGTTGGTAGAATAACATGGATTGTAAAGATGTACAATATATTTATATGATATTCATGTGTTATACACTCATTTTGTTATTGTGTTTCCTATTTTATCTAATCTTCATGAGTTGTAATAAGCTAGAATATGAAGAGACTCTACTTTTGGCACTAGTTAAAAGAAGAATATTAACAATCATAAATTAGAATCATCTATATATACTTTTGTTTGTAAGAAGAATAGGGTTCTGATTTTAGAAGAAATCAATAGAGTTTATCTGGTTATGGTTACTTATATGATTTATTGTTATGTTCCTTTCATGGTATCTTATATGTAATGTCTTGGTTACTTTCTATCTAAACTATTTTGAATGCATTATTTTAGTTTATAGAATACTAGTTATTCTTAAATTTCTCAATAACACATAATAATTAATACATATTACATTTTTGTCATCTAATTTCCTATATTTTATGATAAATTGTTCTACGCACATAAAGTATCTAATAGTTAACCTCATCCTTAGCATGTGTTAATGCTTCAGTAACCTCTACTAATAATGGTGTGGTGAGTGTGGATGTCTCTTTTTGGAGGAAATAATGTTAGAATGGTTACTGCGGTAGAGAGATCATGAGATAAGATTAAAACAAAATATATATAATTTCATAAAAGAGGAATCAGGAGGGACTGGTCTTACAGTTTAGGAGAACATTTAAGAGTATATTTATGCAAAAATTTATCAAATATTCTAATTAAATTTTCCTTAATTTCTATCTAATTGGTTAGCATGTTTGGAACATTATTCCTTTAGACCAAGGATGGAAGAAACTATAATCTAGATTGAAGAAAAGATAGACCAATTGTATAGATAGTAAATTGACTGTAAAAGAGAAATAGATCATTCGGTTTCTACTATAGTAGATGGATATATAATTAAGTTTGTAGTGTGAGGATACATAGCTTTCAAAGCTACAAATAACTTGTTCATCATAGGAATTCAAGGTAAATTTTGATAACAACTACCTATCCTAGTAAATATGTTTGTTATGTTAAGGGCCATGGTGTCTAATCCATCTAATATGAAGTAGTCATTTACAATGTATGGGGTATGTACAACATGATAGTGAATGATGATTAGATGGTAAAATAAGGCTTGGACTTGAATCCATAATGGAAATATGAGTGAAGAAGAGTTAGAAGAAGAGTCTAGATTTAAAATGTGAGTTGTGATAATAGAATAGATAGAGTAAACAAAAAAATACCCAGGTACCCATGAGTAGAGTTAATATTATCAATAAAATAGTTGAAGAATGAGTAGGAAGAAGTGATGAATGAGAAGAAAGAGATGAATAATGAAGAAAGATGATATGAAATAAGATGAATACCAATAGAAATAAAGAAGTGATGAAGAGCAAGAGGAAGAAGATATGTTCGAAGATGAAGATGAGAATAGTGTAGAGGTAGATCAATTAGTTGATGGATATAGTGAGAAGATACAAGAATGAGTATTACTAGAAGAAGTACATGAAGTAAAAATCAAAGAAGCAAAAAAATTCATAGAGTAATTGTAAGTTCAAGAATGGAAAGAGAATAAGTTACAATAAATAATAATTCATTAGAAGAGTACACATCCTCACAACCCAATTTATTAGATTTTAGTAAGTTTTCAACCATAAGGATAGGCAAAACATAGCTGGGAAGGTCTATTTTTAGTTCAAGTGCATTGATAGGGTACTAAAATTGAAATAGCCTCAATTTGTAAGGCTTTAAAGGCCATAGGGTTCATTAAAATTGAGTAGAGAAAACTAAGAAATACAAAAAAGAAGAGTACATAGACAAACTCTCCTAGTGTGTAGGTAAATATTTTTAGCGCACAAAAAATATTACATAGAACATAGCCCACCACTATAATAGCTACGTAGAAGATCCCCTCAACATGAGTTTATAATATGGATTCTTTAGAAGAATTTATAAACCTAGTGTCATATGATGGGTTTGTAGACCTTGATAAGTACTTCCTAAAATGTGAGATGAAATGGCAAGCTAAGGTTATTACTTATGAGGATATAAATAAGTGTGAACTAGTTGGGACACTGAATAAAATATATACCATATAGATATTGGTCAGGTAACTCTATAACATGTTAGGGAGTGGCTTATCACAAAATTTAAAATAAAGAAATGTATAATTCAGACTATTCAATACCTAAAGAAGATTAAGAAGAAGTCAGGAGAATAAATCTATGATTATAATCATAGGTTCTCAAATTTTATTAATAAGGTGGATTTTGTCCTAGAAAAATATAAAGTTACATAGTTTGTCAAAGGATTATGCTCCAGGATCAAGCTTTTCATAGCATAGACTCAATTTTCTACTAAGGCAAATGCTATAGCTATTACTATCCAGGTGGATAAAATTGAATATTATGGGGAACCTTCCATAAAGGGTTATAATATTGAAAATACATTATAAGATTTTATGAAGATGATGAAATAATATCATGAAGCAAATAAGCCAAAAATAAGCCTATCATGCATGGAGTGTAGGAAAGAAGGACATCAAAAGAATGATTGTCCTAAGATTAATATAAAGTTATATCAAATCTATAAAATAGTGGGGCATGTAACAATGAAATGTCATCTCCTATAATAATATGTAAAACTCACATAGGATTTGTATTGAATTTTTTGTAAATCACACAATTATGATGAAAAGAATTGTAGGGCTTTATAGGAGCTCAAAGAATATATTACAAACAATGTATTCACCATCATTGTGAAGTAAGAGTCCTCAGTGAAGTAGATGATTCCAAGTCCAGAGGTTGATAAGTGTTATGCAAACCAAATAGGTATACAATGCATTCCCATCTTACCTTAGTATTAGCCTCAAGGTTTAACTAGATGGACTCCTCCTTCATCAGGTTGGACACCACCATCACCACAATACTAGTACTTAATACCTTGGAATCCAACAATTATACAAAATCAATAAACTCATTAGACTCCACCAGTTGTGCAACAATAATATGGGATTAGAGATAATACCTAACAACATTATAAATGGAACATATCATAGCAACAAGGAGGTCATAGAGGAGGCTATCAGTTGAATAAAGGAGGATCTAAGGGTAGATATAGAGGGGATTATCAAGGTGCTATAGAAAATAATTGTCAATGCCCTTATTTTAATGTTACTTATGTGGAGATTATAACCATTTCTAGCACAATTATCCTTTGAATCCCCAAGGACAGTCTTATTATGCATATTATAGGGTATATGATCAAATAAGAGATAGAAGATTGTCCTTTTTTGGAAAAGTAAATAAAATAAAAGGCCATCAATAATGTTAACATGATGAATGCATATCCTAAGGAGGATGCATTTATAAACACTATTATGATACACCATCATGTAAAGAGAGGATTGCCTCCTCTCAAAATGCCTCAAGACTAGGGAATTTAGAAAGTGAAATAAGACAAATACCTAGACCTAGCTATAGAAAAGGGGTTGATGTATGAAACAACATAGATGTTGAATAATATTCAACATCAAGCCACTACTGAAAGAGATGTTTTAGTAGTAGATTCCCAAATGTATGGTCAAATTGTGTGCATTATGTGATAGGATAGAGTTGTTATTAGACTAGTAGATTTATTAAATGTGATAAGTACACTATGTAATGAATATATCTCTCAAAAAATTATAAATATGCTACATAATTTACTATAATGTGCTCATTCGGGGCAATAAAATACATAAAAACTTTTTTGTTATATAAAAACAAAGAAGACATGGGATGTATATGTGCAAATTAACATTAAAGTTATATGATATAAAATTCAAAATGCTATCTTTAATTTTGGCATCATGATTAACATGATCCCCACGTCTACATGGGAGGTAATTAGATGACCAGTTCTTAGTTACAACCTAGTGAATTTGACTTTAACAGACTATGGAATAGTTGAACCCATTGGCCAGTTATAAGATGTTGAGGTCAAAGTCATAGAACTAAGCCTATTAGGTGACTTTGAATTCATCAATATAAAGATATCAAAAACTCATTATCCTATGATAATTGGTAATAAATGGGCATATGATGGTCACATGACTATCAATACTATGAAAAATTAGTTAGAGGTACATCAAGGAGGTAAGATTATAATCATTCCTCTAAATAAGGTGTATAAACCCTACATCATTCTCATTTAACTAGAGTCTCCTTATATTACACAAAAAACCATCTAGATGAAGGTAAACTCTGAGGATAGCTTTGAAGCTCTGTATGTAATCAAGTGCAATTTCTTGTATGGGCATAATAAACCTCAAGTGTAGTTGTTACTCACTAAATAGTTGAGGACATATAAATAATGAATTTTTAAACTAGTAATTGATGAGGCCAGCAATTGCTTACTATTATAGCCTCATCCATGCTTAGTCTATGTGTTTTTACATGTAAATATCATAGCTATTTGTCACTAATGCAAATGAATGAATGAATTTATGATTTTATATGTTTATTAATGTGTGTGTGTGTGTGTGTGTTATGAATTATTGATGCTTTTCCTTGATTGAATTATATTGGTATGACTTTATCTAACAAGTATTTGAAGGGTCATGTAAATCTATAGATTCTTTCTAAAGTCATAGCTTCTATAGGTTGCCCATAGTAACTATGGGCTTCATCTACAAGTTGCTTACAACCATTTTAGAATGCCCAAAATAACTATAGGATTCACCTACATGTTTCCTATAGCCATTGTAGAATACCCATAACAACTATAATCTTCAACTATAGATTACCTACAACCATTCTAGAGTGCTCATAACAACTATAGGCTCCATCTATAGGTTACCTATAGCCATTTTAAAATGCATGTGGAAACTAAAGGTTTCACCTATAGGTTGCATGTAACTACTGAAGAGTTCTTGTAGCCACTATGCAAAGTAGAGTCATTATTGAGGAGACCTTGTAAACATATCCAATTATTTTGGGAAACCAAATGAATGATTGGGAAGAATCATAATTATTGTATGGATTCCCTATATGCAAGGAGAGATTAGATGTGTTTCCAAGGATGGTAAAGATAAGGATAATGAGAAAAGACAAAATGAAATAAAATATAAAAATAGTATGCCTTGTCTCTAACCTAGTCAAACCTAAAACAAGTAACTTTGGTTTCTAACTACTTGAAGGTTGACTGGGGTAGTTTCTAAGTATTTCTATTCTTTCCTAGTTTTTTTTTTTTTTAAGAGTTAATAAACTACCTTTTGTACTTAAAGGTAGAACCTAGATTAGATTAAGAGTTAGATAATTTTAAGGAAATAATAGCAATTTTTTTTACTATATCTTTTATATCCAAAATTGAGTAATGAGCAATTTAAATTTGTAAAAGGTTTGTGAATTCTCTTGGAAAAAGATTGGAGCTCAATTTTGAATGAGTAAGGGCCCCCTTGAAATGAGCTGATATGAAGATCTTAACCATCTTTAATTATTAGTGTGTTGTGTAAGTTTATTTTACTATTAAGTTTGATTATATAAGTGTGATGCATGTGTGATACATAAGTGTGAAATAGTTCTATAATTTTATCATAGAAATTTCCTAACATATCTATCTCATAAATTTAGCATAAATTTATTATATTATAACTAGAAAATCAATTTGATTTATAAATCAATAATACATATATAGTGCCAACACTCTTAAAAATCTTATGCACCCAAGGTTGACAATTAATGTTTAATTAGATTGGTGAATCTGGTAATCATTGGGTAATAAGTCTGCATAACATTTTGGCACCATTATTGGGGAGGGTGTCAATTATTTTTAAAAAAAATCAATCATTAAAAATTTATTTTTGGTTAATACACTAATATACCCAGTCAAGCAAGTTGAGTGAGGACATTGAGGTGTCTTATGCCAGATGTCTAAGTTATTGAACATATAGTTCTAGCCAAGCAAGTTAAGTGAGGTAACTATGATGTCTTATTCTAGATATCTAAGTTTTTAGAAGTAAACAACACATAATTTACTTACCTCTTATTTCCATAACTTATTTTCTACAAAAATTATTAATTTTTGATAAAGTGTGCTTTAAATTTCCTTGATTTCTAGAATAAATTTTCCTACTTTCTAGAATTTTTTTTTTGCTTTCTAAAATAAATTTTCCTACTTTCTAGAATAAATTTTCCTTCTTTTAGTAGTTAATTTTTATTTATTTCTAGAAGTAAAATTTCAATTCCTATTATTTTGATTTAAACATTCTTATATTTTTTCATTATTTAAAAAAAAAATTGGTCTAAAACAATCCCTTTTAAAACACATGAAAATGAAAAACAACTAACTCTGAATAGGAAGAGAAATGATAACTAAAGGAGTGGCATAATGTTTATGTAGAGAGAGATTCTCAAGGGATGTACCTACCAAACAAGCCACAATTTTCTATTGGGAAATGACCATAAATACATACAACAACTAAGAACCTTGTTAAAGAATATACCATAAGTCAGAAGGCTATTGAAGAAGAGAACACTAAAAACTAAAGGAGGTAGCTTGTATAAGAAGCACTATTAGCTCTAAGAAAGGAAATAAAATTAGAAGAAGCATTAGCTAATCTGGTAAGAATGAATGAAAGAGAAGAACTATATGAATCAGACACTCTAGAAAGTAACATATTTACAACATTTCAGCAAGGCTTTCTTGATCAAATCAATGAAATCTCAAGAGAATCTTCAAACCCTTCATCAAGTAAGAAGATTGAGGATCAACAAATAAACATTTATTATCATGTTGACCAGATAAATGACACAAAGTTTAAGGATGAGATATTAAGTACCTTTGGTATCCATATCACAAGAAAAGCCTTCATGAGTAGATAAGGAGACATTGTGGAAGACAATGGTACTCTAGACACAATTACTTTTAAATTTCCTATTCTAGATCCAAGAGGCATAACACAAATGACAAACATCCCACCCTCAACCTCACCCAATTTTAGAGGTACATTATTAGAAGGCTCAGACACATTCTTATTCAAATTTCATATCCTCTATAGAATCTATTACTATAGGCATGATGCATAAAAATTGAAACTTTTTCTAGTTACTCTCAAAGACTCAACACTTCACTAGTTTATGTGATTGGGTAGTAATTCGGTCCACACTTGGGAGGGTATGAAAAAGAATTTTTTTTCCATGTATTAGGAATATAGAAGAGGAAGAAGTTATATAATAAATGATATCTTTAGAATGACTTAGGAGGGGGATGAATCCTTGAAGGATTATGTTGAACGGTTTATGTTTAGTGTGAAAACATTCAAGAAAAGTGTACTTAGAAAAGAACCTTTGAAACTCATCTTCCTAAAAGGAGTTAGAGAAGATTGTCTAGAAGCATTGGACCTAATGAGTGGAGGGGATATTTCTCACCTACCATTTTTATATATCAAAAAGTTGGGCAAGAATTATTCTAGATCTTCCATAAACAAAGTTAGGGGTAGCAAGCTCCCTTTGGTAGCTATAAATGGCCTATCAAAAATTGAGGTTAGTAACCTGTTACAGGATATGAAACAAGATATCATTATCCATTTGGTTACCCAATAACATATCCTACACTCAAGTCAAAATCAACCAACTTTGGATCAAGCCTTGACCATTTACTATCCAGACTATAAGAAGAAAAAAGTTGACTATAGATGTCATGAGGTTTAGGCTAAAGTAGCTCACATAAGAGATGAAGAACTAGAAAAAGTAGAGATACACATTATAGGAGGAGATGGCGATAAATTTTTCTATGTTACACAAATAAAGCCATGGGTTCAATGACCACCTTATCAAGGTATGGGACATAATCCACCTTTTTCAAATTCTACCTCCTTCAATTTCCAATTTGAAAATGCTACTCCCAATTTGAATAAACCTTGGATCAACATTCCTCCTCATAATTCTAGATGGAATCCACCTCAAGAAATATTCCTAACTACCTCTTGGTAGCATCCACAAAATGTATATCCATATTGGACATAATCTTGGCAACCACTCTAAGGCCCACCCTTCACAAATTAGTAGCAACAACCCTCGAGACCTAACTAGCCATGGGGTATCTCTCTAGGAGGATATCCTACAAAATATAAACAAAAACATCTTTCTCTTATGTCTAATATGTAGGTTGCACCAAAGCCTAACCAACTACCTACCTAACCTATATAGAAACATGTAAATAAGTTATTATAATCCACATTTAGTACTAAGCCTATTTAGTACCTAAGATATGCAATGAACATTAGTGAAGCTCACTTAAATTCAAGGAAGGTTCTACCACCCCCAACACCATCCATAATAAGGGATTCAAATGATGAAACCTTGGAAGAACATGATAACCCATCATCATC
Source organism: Torreya grandis (assembly GCA_037957365.1). Classification (NCBI taxonomy): domain Eukaryota; kingdom Viridiplantae; phylum Streptophyta; class Pinopsida; order Cupressales; family Taxaceae; genus Torreya; species Torreya grandis. The sequence continues at coordinate 388,890 of JARHVA010003465.1, read as the reverse complement.
ACCTCAATAACTCTCTAAACCAATACATAAAGCTATTGATGAAATAGCCCCACTATTTCTAGAATGTCTCAACCTTCAATACCATATAAATGAATGTAAGCTTGACTTCATGGGACAAATTAAGAATCTTTGTGTCAAAATTCCTCTATTTCAAGCCATCAAATATGTACCTATATATTTCAAATATATTAGAGACCTCTATCTATGAAAACTAGGAAGGAAGAAAAAAGATCCCAATACTATGCATGTGATTGGCTAGCTAGTAAACATCATGCTGGGGAATACCCTACCAAAGAAGTATTCATATCTTAGATGTCTAGTAGTAACAATCTAGCTCCATGACTAGTAGTTATCCAACACATTGATCGACATAGGGGATGCAATAAATATAATGACAACTAAAATTTTGCATAGACTACAATTGAATAATATTTTTCTCACATCTATAATGTTGCAAATGGCTAATAGATCTATAGTCAGACTAGAGGGAATCATTGAAGATCTTCTCATTACTATAAATTATTGGAAGTATCCTATAGATTTTATTATGCTTTAGCCTAAGTCTAATTTAGGTGGATACCCCCTTATCTTGGGATGACCTTGGCATACCATAGCAGATGCCTTCATCAGCTGTAGAATAGGTAACATGATGATATTCAATGGCTACCAGACTAAGCAGTTGGTTATTTATCCCCCATTAGAACTAGTTTTTTTACTAGAGCCTACATTATGTGTTGAAAAAAAGGAGGTAGATTAACCTTAATTATTGTATTTACCATAGACCATACTACACATTGGCTAATAAAGAAGAAGATACCATTCTCTCCAATATTCTTCAACGTAATCATCAAATTCCTTCTACAAATCTCAACCGCTTGTAAAGTATTGAGTTCCCCTTTTCTAGCTTTTGGGAATTAGATAATTTTGTTGCCTCTATATAAGAAACTTTCCACCAGCTACTACCTCATAGCTAGATCCAAACTAGATCTATTATCAATATGGAAATAATGAAATCACTCTCACAAAAAATTGAAATCTCTCCAAGGAATACATTGCTTATTAATAACAAGTTGGAATTAAATGAGGAAAAACACCTAGTTAGCATGTTGCATGATAATCAACGTGAAATTTCATGGGATTATGAATATATGTAAGGAATCAGTCCCAAAACGTGCACACATCATATTTACATCAAAAAAGGGTGTTAACCAATCAGACAACCATAATATAGGATGAATCTAGCTATTCAAGAAATTGTCAAAAGGGAAATACAAAATTTTTTGACTACTAGATTTATATATCTTATCTTTGATAGTGGATGGGTGTCACCTTTTCTAATTATACACAAGAAAAATGGAGAATGGTGTGTATGCATTGATTACAAGGAAATCAACACAACAACTAGGAAGTATCACTTTCCTCTACCCTTCATTGACCAAGTGTTGGACACACTAGCAGGGAAGAAATATTTTGACTTTCTAGATGGCTTCAGTGGTTACAACTTGATTAGAATTGCTCTTGAGGACTAGGAAAATACCACGTTTACTTGTCCTTTGGGTACTTATGCTTATGTTTTATTACCCTTTAGGATATGTAATGCTTTAACTACATTCCAAAGGGCTATTCTGAGTATCTTTGTAGATATGGCCAATAAATTTGTTGAAATTTATATGGATGAATTCACTGTCTATGGAGAGACATTTGATGAATACCTAAATAACCTAGAAAGTGTGATACAATGTTGTTAGGAGCACCATATATCTCTTAGCAATAATAAATGATGCATTATTATGATAAAAGGTATTGTCTTGGGCCACCATGTATCTGTTGTAGGAATTAATGTTGACCCTACAAAAATCAGCATCATAAAAGGCCTACCTATTCCTCAAAATAGAAAGATGTTAGGAGTTTTTAGACCATGATAGTTACTACAAGAGATTAATAAATAATTTTAGTAAACTAGAAGCACCATTATTCACCCTTTTGACTAAAGATGCTAAATTTCTCTAGACTTCTACTTGTGATATAGCCTTCAAACAATTGAAGGAATTATTGACCACCACCCCTATTTTTCATGGTCCTGATTGGAAGCTTCCATTACACATTCACACAAATACGTTAGATACTACCCTTAGATATATGCTTAGCCAAAAATAGGAATCACTCAATTATACCATCTATTTTATAAGCAAAAACCTATAGATATTAGAATTAAATTACATAGTTACTAAAAAAGAGTTATTGGTGATAGTTTATGATATCAATAAATTATGTCACTACATCATAGGGTATCAAGTCTTTTTTCATAAAAAACATGCATCCATTTAATACCTTATGAAAAAAATATTTGTTCTAGCTAGAGTGATAAGATGGTTGCTCTTATTACAAGAATTTAATATCACCATTGTTGATAATCTTGGCAAGGATAATGTAGTGCCTGAATTTTTATCACACTTACAAACCCCTGAAGAGGATACCATAGTGGATGACTCATTTATAGATGAGCACCTATTCTCTCTCACCCTTACCACACCCTAGTATGTTTATATTGATAACTACCTTATCATAGGGTTACTTCCATAGTACTTCCTCTCCAAAAAAGGAAAGCAATAATTCACAAAAGTGCCATATATTCATGGTTGTCTAGATTCATTTTCTATATTTGGCCTAACTCTATCATCAAAATATGTCTCAGAGAAGATGAAGTTATAGATATCATCAAAGCCTTCCATGATTAACCATGTGGAGGAAACTTTACAACCAAGTGTACAGTAGTAAAAATTTTGAATATAGGATACTATTGGCCCTCACTCCATAAATATGAAATAATATATATGACACATTGTAATAAATGTCAATATTTGAGGAGACCCACATGTTCAGATGAAATGCCTTTGTAGCCTCAGATAGTGCTTGAACCATTTGAAAAGTGGGGCCTAGACTTTGTAGGGCCTTTTGATCCCAAATCCAATAATAAAGAGTACATCCTTGTCTACACTGACCACGTCACTAAATGAGTGAAAGTCAAGGATCTTACACATGCTAGGGATGAGAAGGTGGTAGCTTTCCTCTATGAATAAATATTTACTGTATATGGTGTACCATGTGAAATAGTCACTAATTAGGGACCCCAATTCACTACTAATTTAATTACTACATTAGTATAACAATATGAGATTAGGCAAAAGAAATCAATTCCAAATCATCCACAGTCCAATGGACAAGTAGAAGTCACCAGCAGGGAGTTAGAAAATATTATGATGAAGATTGTTAGTCTATCTCATAAGGATTGGGAGTTTAGGCTTCTTGAAGCTATGTGGACTTATAGAATCACAAGGAATATTGTTACAAGCTTCACTCCATATGAGTTGTTATATGGAAAGAAACCTATCTTGCACATTAAATTTAAGCATAAAACCTTATGAATAGAACTAGAACTTAGGATGGATATATCTGAAGCCCAAAAAGAAAGGCTTCTATAGTTGAATGTCTTAGATGAATATAGACAATATGCATTACAAATCATAGAACTTGTATAACAACAATAGATTGGATGGCATAACAGGCACATTAAGACCAAGTAATTCTATACCATTGTGCCCTTTTTTGACTCCAAACACAAGGACCACATTGGTAAAGTCTAAACCAAATGGCTTGGTCCTTTTGAGATTGAGCATGTTTTTGATAATGGAGTAGTTCAACTCTAAACCATTGATCCAGTAAGATTCCATCTACTATTCAATGGCCATAGACTCAAGTTATACAAAAACCACTTACTTAAGAAGAATTTACTAGTCACATATGGTAGCAATCACAAGATAGATACAATGATGTCCTAGTTAGGTAGGTTGCCCCACCAGATAACAAGAGCACCAGTCCACACTCAGTTGAAGAAGGAGAGGAGAACATCCTTTCCCTCCTCTAGCATGATGAATGAGACCTTCCACTATTCCTTGACAAGTCACATTTTTAGGTGACTTGCCTAAGACCACTAAATAAACATTCTAATACAAATATCAATTAGAGTAAAAAAAATCCAATATTGAAAACCCATTTTGGGGCATTGTTGGTAGTTTCTAGGTAGAAAACTAGCATGCTGGCTACCTAGATCTATAAAAAGGGCATAAATAGAAAAATATCTTTCTAGATATTTAGGGGTAAAAATAAAAATAACTAAAAATAGGAACATGAAGATGGAAGTAGAGAGAAGGGAATCCCTCAAATCTCAACTATTTACATAGGTTTCTTGAAGATGATATGGGTATTCCTGAAGTTGCTATGAGAACCTTATACATAGTTGGCCATCACTTTTTATCTTACTATGGGCACCTATATAGCTATTGAAAGTACCCTCTCATGCCTATTTTCACCTTTATATATAGTATACAAAATAGATCCTTTTATATATCTCACCGATGGCTTCACTATTGGATTTTGGGCATTACATGAAAGTCATTAGACAACCTCATGGATGAATTTAAGAAGATTAGGGTAGCACATGTCATATCTATTGCCTAAATTTACCCTTGAATATCAAACTATAGATCCATAACAAAGAATATAACTTCCCTTTCCATGAGGAAATGTTCTAAACCAGAATTTTTGCCTATGGGGACACTCATGATTCATTTATAATTTTGGTTCCATGTTGAAGACCCTACTGATTATTACAACCAAGCCTAGGCATAACACCTCTAGATTATATATAGCATCTAGACTCCTATCAGTTGATTCATCTAGTTAAATGTCACTATCTAGTATTTCCCTCAACTACCTACTTAGGATCTTCTAGCCATCACTTAGAACACTGAATTTTTCAATTACCACCTTATGGTATGATAATAATCATTTATACTTTTAGTCTAAGACCCTTATTCCATGAAACTTATCCTACATCACATGCACATGTGTTATAGGCATATTTAATTCCTACCAACTAATGATCTCCCAATATCTTCAAAAAGGGTCCTCTTCACTCTAGCTCTAATTGTCAGCCTAATCATTACATCATTAATCATTCCCATGTAAATATTTTCATGCCAACACATATGCAACTACCTAGGTATCACATCCAAAACATTTTTATTACAAGGTATGCCATATTTTTCATCATTTAAAATGTTATTCATTATTATAATTTAGTCATAAAGTATTAATAAATCCTATTTGATTATGACTTTAATCATTCATTAGAAAGTCTATCACTTCACCACTAAACCTACACTATTCTTCATAATGACCTATCTCATCTTGTACTTCTTAATCCATCCACATAACCTGAGGACACATGATATATCATGTGGGGGAGATGCTATGGGTTAAACCACATGTGCCATGGTAACCTTGCAACCTCACACTTCTCATTTGTGAACCAAACCCTACAACCTCTAAACCCCATATATCACCATTTTAGACCCAAAACCTACTACAAATAGATTTCCATAAGTTTGAAGAATGTTTAGTTGACTATTGATTGAAGGGATTGACAAAGAAGTTAAAATGGGAGGGTCATTCATGTGGAGAGAACCCTTAGACCATACACACTTATGAGGAGACCAAGTTAGTTGGGATATCTTCCACAAAGCTAGTTGGACTACCTATTTTGAATGGTTGTAACATTTTTTAGAACCTCTTGCCAAGGCATTTATAAGTTATTTTGATGGAAGCCAAGCCAATATATGTGGTATCACATTTCCAATTACTAAGACTTTGGTGAGCCAAGCAACCAAGCTACCAAGTATGGGGGAAAATTGGCAAGATAGACCCAATGGCTAAAAGGCTAGGCAATAGTTTTGCTAGGAAGATGAAAGATTGGTATTAAAGGGAGGTGTATAAATACTTGGTATACATATATAATGGAAAGAAATATTAGCATATATTATTAGGAACATGACTTGTGAGGGAAGGTATTCCCTCATTTACACTCTTCAGTTCAAATTTTTAAATCATTTAAGACATAATAGTCATTAATGTTCCCAATTTATTATGGAATATCTTGAAAAGAATGTTCAAAGAATATAAAAAATGCACAAAAATAACCATATCTAACCACTACCTCATATGGATCATAATTAAACAAGGAATAACTTTTTTCAGACCTAACTTCACTTGGGAGCAATTTTTGGCCCTAGAATTTAGAAAATTTTATGGTTTTAGAATGCAACCAAGGCTTTCTCAAGGTAGAGTAAGATATTAAGTAGGTGGGTGTGATGATGCCACAAATTTATTACTATTATATCCTCATCCATGATTAGTCTATGTCATTTTCCATGTAAATCTCATAACTATCTATCACTAATGCAAATGAATGAATGAAGTTATGATTTTGTATGTTTATTAATATATGTGTATGTGTTATGTTATGAATTATTGATGTTTTTATTTGATTGAATTATATTGGTGTGAGATTATCTAACAATTATTTAAAGGGTTAAGTAAAGCTATATATTCTTGCTAAAGCCATAGCTTCTACAAGTTACACATATAAATTGTGGGTTTCAACTATAGGTCTCTTGTAGCCACTATAGAGTGCCCATAAAAACTATAGGATTCACCTACAGATTGATTACAACCACTATAGAATACTGATAGCAATTATAGTCCTCACCTATAGATTTCCTATAGCCACTATAGAGTACCCATAATAACTATAGGCTCCACCTATAAGTTACCTAAGCCCATTGTAGAATGCCCATAGCAACTAAAGGTTTCACTTATAGGTTGCCTGTAGCTACTAATGAGTTCCTGTAACCACTATGCAAAGTAGAGTCATTATTGAGGAGACCTTGTATACACATCCATCTATCTTAGGAAACTAAATGAATTATTGATAAGAGTCATAATTTTTGTATAGATTCCCTATATGCAAGGAGAGATTAGATGTGTTGACAAAGATGGTAAATACAAGGATAATGAGAAAAGAGAAAAGGAAATAAAATGGAAAAATAATATGCCTTGTCTCTAACCTAGTCAAACCTAAAATAAGTAACTCTAGTTACTAACTACTTGAAGGTTGACTGGGGTAGTTTCTATGTATTTGTATTCTTTACTTATTTGGTGTTTTTGATTAAGAGTTAATAAACTACCTTTTGTATTTAAAGGCAGAACCTAGATCAGATTAGGAGTTAGATAATTTTGAGGAAATAATAGAAACTTTCTTTAGTATATCCTTTATATCTAGAATTGAGTAATGATAAAGTTAAATTTTTAAGAAGTTTTTGAATTCTCTTGAAAAAGGATTGGAGCTCAGTTCTAAATGAGGAAGGGCCCCTCAAAATGAGCTACTATGAAGATCATGACCTTCTTTAATTATTAGTGTGTTGTGTAAGTTAATTTTACTATTAATTTTGATTATATAAGTGTGATGCATATGTGATACATAAGTATGAAATAATTCTATAATTATATCACAATACTTTCATTATATATCTATCTGGTAAATTTAGCATAAATTTATTCTACTATAATTGGAAAATCAAGTTGATTTCTAAATCAGTAATGCATATATAGTGCTAACACTCTTGAAAATATTATGCACCTAAGGTTGACAATTAATGTTTAATAAAACTAGTGAATCTGGTAATCAATAGGTAATTATTCTATATAATAGTAATTACTTAGCCATTGGTATTTCAATTTGTCATAGAAGATTGTACTTCTATGTCTGGTAAATTGCCTACTCATTCAAAAATTGATTTTCTCTATCAAGAAGATGATCATTTGCAAGATTACATAGATCTAGCTAGATAAGGCACCTTGACTTAGGAAATATCTTTGTCTGTAAGTAAAGACTCAAATACACATATACTTAATTGGGCTTACGGTGATCATGAACTCTAACCTATGAGAATGGTATTCACCAATGAAAGACAACTTCCAAATTAATTTATGATTGAGGATATTAATCAATTTGTTATGCACCTACAAGTTCATGTGCCAATAATCAGTTATAAAGTTAGTGCCTTGACTTATTATTTTAATGGAGTTATAGCAACATGGTGGACAATTCATAAAAATGATCAGTTTGATTGGGATGATTCATACAAAATTATGATTAGAAAATTTTAACTACCATAGGTAATCAAAAATAGTTTGCTTTTCTTTTAAGAAGGTGAGTGTCTTGAAATCTATATCTACAAGTGTGTTGAGATTTGGATTGAATAATGTGTGGTACCTAATTGCTAGGTTCATACCATTCATTACACACTTGCCCCTTTACCATCATCTTGGTATATGTGACAAATCATTGGTGTAGGTGCAAAGTGACTTCATATAGAATTTTGTGTTTGAGGATGAGAATCATGCGATTCATATGTGCTACTCAAAATCAAACATTTCCCATGTCATGGATGCATAGAGGATTTAAACACCACAATGGAGTCTACTACATAGTATAACATAACCTGTAATATGAATAAAAAACTATGAAGATATAAAGCTACCAAGATGGAAAAGAAATCTCTCATGTAGTCATGCCATTGAATAAAGGATGAAAAGGAGGAAACTGAAGATTTAGGTACTAATGGTGATATCAATTTGATTGATTTATTTGGACCTAAATGGCTAGTAAAACCATTAAAAGATATCGTCATAGGACCCACTAATGAAGAAAAGATGCACAACATATAGATTTTAGAGTAGGAAAGGAAAAGAATGATATGGGAATCTACTACTAAGTAAAAGTGTAGGATTTATCAATAAACTATTAAAAATAATGTAGAAAACATCAGAAGTGAGGAGATTCTTAAATTGGCATATATGGGTAACTATTAGACTAAATCCAATGTTTCAAAAGATATGAAACTCTTGTAGGATTATTAAGATGTGTTTCCAAAAAAAAATTTAAAAGTAAGAGGAGTAGATCATTCCCTAGGTAAAATGCATATCAAGCTCAAGAAGTATGCATGACCCAAAAAGAAAATGTCATATAAGATAAATCCAAACATGAAGTTAAAAGTAAAGGTTAAACTAGATAAAATGTAGGAAGTAGTTATAATATATCCTACAGAGAAGGAATATTTGGTTAGTCCCATAGTAGTGTATCCTAATAAAATAAGGGAGATCAGAGTATGTGGTGACTATCTAATTTTGAATGATGCATGTGTGAATGACCTATTTTGTATTCCCTTCACAAATGAAGTTTTGTAATCTATCATAGGTCATGAATTTTTATTATTCATAGATGGGTTCAATAGGTATCATAAAATACCCATCATAGAATAATACAAAGCTAAAACAATGTTTTCCATAGAATGGGGATCCTTTGCATATAAGGTAATTCCTTTTAGACTCAAGAATGTACTTATAGGTTTTCTAGAGTAGTGGTGACTACCTTTAAGGATTTGATCCACAACTTCTTAGACGTATATATATAGATGATTGGGTAGTATTACCTTTGTTTAAATATCACTTATCCAAGATGCATCTCATGATAGAAAACTTATGATCTCTACTTATTGCATTGAATTTGAAAAAGTGATTATTTTTTACACCTTTCAATGTCTTGCTAGGTCATGTGGTGTGTAGTGAAGGGATTTTGGTAGACTAGGCCAAAATTGAAGTCATTATTAGTATACCCCCACCAATAATCTCAATAGAAGTGCGATCCTCTTTTTAGACACATAGGTTACTATAAAAAGTTCATCAAGGGTTATGTAGCCATTTATTACCCATTGGAGTGTTTTTTGTACTAAGGTATGAAGTTTGTCTATACCTCTAAGTGTTAAATAGATTTCATTACACCTAGATTTTTTGTACACAAGTAGAGATTAGTCACTACACCTATTCTAGTCTTTCCAAATTAGAGTAAGACCTTTCATGTGCACATTGATGCTTCTATATCATAATCAATGTTATCCTTGTGTAGAAAAGAGATGGTGGAATATACCACCCCATACATTTTGTAAGCCAAAAGTTATTTGACATAGAAATAAATTAAATGATACCTAAAAGGGAAGTATTAGTGATAGTGTGCACACTAAAAAAATTTAGACATTATCTTCTTGTGACATCACTTAAATTTTTCACAGATCATCAAGCTCTACACTTCCTAGTCAATAAGGCTATGCTCAAAGGATGAATTTTAAGATGGTTGATACGCTTTCAAGAATTCCAATATCACATTAATGTCAAGCTAGGTAGAGAAAATTTTAGGCTAGATCATCTCAATCACATCATGAATGGTGAAGATCCAGAAAAACTACAAGAAGATTATTTAGATGCCCATCTATTTTGAGTTTTTGTCATACTTGAGAATTTTAAAGAAATTAATAATTTCCTAGAATAAGGGGTATTCCCTGCACACTACCACAAAAGAGAAAATAAGTCATTTGTCATCAAAGAATTTTTATATACTATTATTAATGGGATATTGTATCATTTGGGGAAGGATGAAGTAATACATAGGGTATTTTTAAAACATGAACATCCACAACTCTTATAAGAAACACGCCAAGGAATATCAGGGGGTCATTTTGTATGAGAAGCTATTGCACAAAAACTATTATAGAGTGGATTATGGTGGCCAAATATTTTTAAAGATGTGGATAAAGTATAAAAAAAATTGTGAAGTATGTCAATGAATGGGTGAGCCACACCAAAAGGATGAAATTCCTTTAAAACCTTTGTTATCTAAATTCTTTTTTGAATAATATGGCATCAATGTTATAGGACTTATCAATATCCTGAGTAAATGCAACAAAGATTATTATATTGTCACCATGACACATTACTTTACCAAGTGAATTGAAGTTGTTGTGACACATAGCTATTGGATGATGGATGCAATAAAGTTCCTTTATGAGAATATTATAACATAGTTTGGATGCCCCATCAAGCTCATCAATGATATAGGGACACACTTATTGAATATTAATATCAAAGTTTTTACTAAATAATTCATGATTTCCCATTATAAAAGTATTGTGTACCATCTATAAGCTAATGGACAAGTTGAGGCTTCTAATAAAGTGTTAGGTTAAATTTTAACAAAAATCTATGATGTTAGGAGTGATGATTGGAAAGATTACATTCCTATGATATTTTGGGCTTATCAAATGCACTATATGAGGGCTACATGTTTTTATCCATTTTAATTGGTTTATGAGCTTGAAGCAATAATGCCTATGGAATATTTGGTACCTAGTTTATGCATTTCAATGGTTGTGAGACCAGGGGATCATGAGTCTCTAAAAAACAAGATTATCAAATTTAATTGGATGGATGAGTATCAACATAAAGCATATTTGATATAATAAGTTCATAATTAGAATCAAAAATCATGGCATGACAAGAACCTGAAACATAAGGAATTCCACAAAGATCAACCAATTTTGTTGAATGATAGTCACTTCAGAACATTTTTGGATAAATTATAGATCAGGTGGAAAGGGCCTTACATTATACATGAATTATCACCACAAGGAACCATTATTTTTAGAGATCTATAGGGAAAAATTCTACTAGGGAAGGTGAATGGTTATAGGCTTAATCCCTACCTCTAATAGTCTTAATTGATCTCTTGCTACCAAAAGAATGGGTGCTAAGTAACATTGAGTAGATTAAGATTTCCCATTTTTGTAAGTTTTTTTATGTTTCTTTTTATGTGTGTGTGAGAGTGTTTGTAGGATAGATGATCTCTTCACTAGATTTTAGAACCATGATAAGAAGTATAGTGTGTGACACTTATGCATAGAATAATTTAGGTGCATCATTATTGACGTCAGTAGAAGCAAAAAAAAGTAATTAAGTCTAGGACATGTATGGTAAAGTCACATCAACCAAGATCTCAATAGTATAACCATCATCCCAAGTAATTAATGCCAAAACCTAGGTTCAATTGACTAATATTCACCAAAGTAGTGGCTAGTCAACATCATCAATACATACCCCAATTTGTACAACAAATAATATAATGACATATCTCAATGTATGTCTCAATAACTAACAGCCTTTATTTTCAAACTAGATAAGTTTTTCCACATCAACATTCAAATTGATATTTAAGGGACAACTCAACATGACATTTATGTAGAAACCAATAGTCACAAAACGTATAAAGGCACAAGGTTACAAGCTGATTATAATTTAATTCTTCCAACCATTTTATGAGCTAAAATTCTAGATTTGAGATATCTTATCTAGTATAGAAAGTAAAATTTTTCTAATGTTTAGTATTCAGATACCATATATCATTCATAGATCATAAAAAATTTGAAAAATGACCAAAAGGAAGAAATGGGTTTTGATATTTCACTTTAATAGACTAAATAAAATTATCTAGAGCTATTTGATTCCCTTTGAGTTTCAAAATAATTTTTTTTTGACTAGATCTAGTAGATGTTGCACAACCAATTGCTCTTATGGCCCCACAACATTTATAGAACATAACATTGAGCACTTACTTCAGATTCATACCTTCAACCATTTGGGGGAGATTATGAAAATCCTTCTTGGTTGATATAATGAGGGTGACATTTACATTGACCCAAATATTATTATCATCATCAACACCATAGTAATGGCCAAGGCTTTGGGTATGTCTATGTAGGGGGATTTTCTTGCTCCCTAAAAGTCAATAACACCTCATATCCTTCAAGAAGTTAGAGACACATATGCCCAAGGGTCCATATAAATCCTAATTTAAGATATCCAAGATGAATCCCTTGAAGGAGAGGTGTACCAGACACCAACTAATGGATAGTGTAGTAATTTGACAATTTGATATAGAAACTTGAGCATGGTTCCCTATCTCATGAGGGAGATTCTAATAAATAGTGGGAGGAATATTTTGAGCTTATTAATACAAAACTATGGGTGCTATCAGCTATCATATAGTACTTGGGATAACATGTTATTACTTTGTTATTAAAATGTGTCCTGATTCGTATACATGAGCTACCTATATCACCATTTGGACCCTTATCATATTTTTTTACCATGTACATAGCATAGGCTAAGGTTGCTAAGTAAAAATCATATGTAGCTAAGCATGCAACACCTATTCAAACCATACCACCTAGTGTATCAATTCTTTTAGTGCAGTCCCAATTAGAAGCCATAACCTCACAATAACATAAAAAGAAGTGCAATATTTTCATATAAAAATAACCTTCACCTCCACCAAAGTGTAAGATTAGGATTACATCAACTTTGATATATTACCCAAAGGTACCATAGATCGCAAGCTCCTATGACCTACCTTAGTTGGGGACTAATGAGTAGGAGGTTTACTAGGTAATGCTTGAAGATTTGGTAGGCAACCTATATGAGAAGAAGGAGTTATTATTTTGAAAGGTATTTTGCATGATTCAAGTGCATAAGAAGGTAAATCCAAGTCTTTTGGTGTAAATACCACCATACTTAGTATCCATCTTTGTTGATACCATGCATAAAAAGGTTAAATAAATATAAAAAATGACCAAACTCTTTAAGGAAAAAACATCCACCACTTTTGTAGCCATCAACATATTTTCTCCACTGATTAATAATCTAAAAGAGACTCTCATTCATAGACCCAAAACCTAATGAGAGGATTGGGTTTCTCCTACTCTCAAAGAACACACACTTGGTAAGGCATCTAGTGTACATAAAGTATAACATTCTCCTTCCTCGACTTCACCACCAAATAAATGTAGGTTGGTTACTTTGGGATGGAATAAATCATCTATTCCTATCTATATTTTCTAACCAAGTGATTTAATTTCCATTGAAAAAAACCTAGGATTGAAGATCTAATACCAGATCAACTATAACTAAAGATCAAAAAGCTTCATGGGAGGACATAGCTTATGTAAGAGAATGATGAGTACATCAAGAATAAAAGAATTTCTAGAATGAGTAAGCCTAATAATAACAAGATAAAAAATCATGTCACCAATCTTAAGAAGTTGATGCCAAGCCAAAGGCCCATGACATAGAAGCTCGATGCCAAAAGGCTATCAAATAAGTAAATAAGGCACAAAAAAATGTTAATATAATAAACCAGGTGTAAGAGGTGCACAAAAAAAATGGATGAAGAACAAAGTAATAAAGAGGTTGTGCTCACAATCAAGACCAAGGTAGAAGAAGACAAGCAGTAAGAAGACATAGAATCATAGATAAATAAGGCTCTAGAGGATGCCACTCTCACCCAATTACAAGTTGATTAAGCTACAAAGAATAATAAATAAAAATAAGTTGAAGCCTTGTGTAAATAGTAGGCTCAAGCATAGGAAGAATAAGTGAATACAACTAAGGCAAAATATGATATAGAGGCATAGGAATAGGTTAAGGCCAAATAATATAAGGCTTCTACACTTAAAGAGTAGGAAATAAAGAAGAGTGTGCAAAAAAATAGAAAGTGGAAAAATAAGATAAGAAAAAACTAGAGGAATAAGAACATAAAAAGAAATTTGGGGAAGAGGAGCTAAACCAAAAACTAGCAGAGGAAGCAAAGATAAAATATGATGGAGATGTTATTTATTAACTAAAAACTAAATAAGATTCCAAGGAATAACAAGTCGAGTAACTAATGTAAGAAGAAGACAAATTTGCATCTATAACAAGTGAGCAATAACCAACCTTGCCTTTGGGAAGAGTCTAGATCTAGGACATTTTAATTGTGGGTGATTAGTGCACCACCTTTTCCCTTCTAATTATGACCATACCATGACTTGATCCTTCATCTATCATAATAACTTTGGTAACCTTCCCACTTCAGTAGGAAATATCATTAAATGTTTCTAGGTTACCATTGATGAAGCAGCTAGAGGGCACTGTGACATTTCAAGAATCCATCACATAGAAGGTTGCCTCTCTAGAGCAATAGGTCAATCAAACTAAGGCCAATAAAATAGAGTTCTATACTTAGTTGTAGGAAGCTGTCAAACTCATCCAAGATACTTGTCATGATTTGTCACTCAAGAAATTGAGGACCAAGTAATGTTTGACTAGCACAAACTCAAAACACTTGTCTCTAAGATAACAAAAGATTGGTGTGTAACATAAAATCTACATGCATTATGAAAATTTAGATAGGATGGTAAGGTTGAGGATACAACACTCATCACTCTTTTGAAGGAGTATAAAGGTGTGCTTAGTTTTTCCAAATTTCAAACCCAACATGTCATATGTATCTTGCTTGATTGGAATTAGTAGTTAGATACTATATTAGCTGGTTATAGCACAAAATTTGTAAAGGCCACCACAACTAAAGTAACCATGAAAATACACACTACAACTATAAAGGAGAGGGATGGATGTTATAGGTACAATCAATGAGAGGAGGGGTGAATCAGTGATGTAAGATAATCTAATTCAATTCTAAACTCTTGAACATTCAGCATACATCAATCTTGATCAACCAACATAAACACAAAAACACATACATATAAAGCATACATAAGAGCATACATCACATGAACACATCATATATGTGGGAAATTCTATTGGGGGATAAAACCTACTAAACCCTACAAGATGGACTATAGTCCTATAAAATAAGATCTAACATTTATACCAACACCAACTGATCAAAGAGAACTCACCCCTTAATTTAGTCAAGCACCCACTTCACCTTTATCTCCAATTATCAAGGAGGCTACAACCCCATAGGTAACCAATCACCCACTTAAATACATTGATATTATCTCCACCTTTATTTTGATGCCTTCTACACCTGATGATGGACTTCTATTACTTGCACTCTTTCCCCTTTACACTCTCACAAATTTATACACACAAGAAATGCATCCAAAACACCCTTTTGGATCACTTTTCACTTATAATCATATACACAATTAGAAAACATACAACAACTCTATCAGAACATCAATAATATTACCTATAGGCCATGCACACACTATTTAACCTACTCAGTTCTTCAATCCATCCACTAAGCACACTCACTCAATCTACCTCTTCAAGGCTTATTAGGTCTAATGACCTATATGTTCACATTCATCAACTTAATTAGATAAACATGGCTGATCATATTTTCTCTCTAATGGTCCTCACTAACCTATACTTTCTCTTTCAAAGGTTATTTTTCTTAATGTCACATATGCTCTCTTGATTCATTCACATTCAAATCTATAAACCATTACCTTAGTCTCCACTATTTATAGAGTCTTCATGAAAATTATCTTCTTGGTTGGCTATAATACATGCCTTAACTTGTAAGACATCTAACATGCTAACACATGCTCAAATTCATTCTCATAGGTTGACCATAACATCTATGGGTCACACTTAAGTGGCCACACCTTTCAATTAGGTCTTAGTATCCCTTGTAGGTATCATGGAAACCTATTCACCCATTTAACACTTCATCAGGTAAATAAAGAACAAATGATCAATCTCAAATACCTAGGTCCACTCCATATGACCCCTAAGACATCTTTATGTGATTTATCCCACCAAAACACCCTTCTACTAAAGCATGATTTCTCAAACATTATTCTTTACATAGGAACACCATAAACAAAAAATATTAAACTTTGAAGCTCCATAACTTTGATTATAAAAACATTCAAACCTTCTAACCAAATTCAATAGATGTACCTCAAAGTCCTCTAAATTTTTTATTTTTTAATTCACCAAGAAATTCATCTTATATCAAAAGATATATCCCAAAAATAGAGCACTAGTTTTCTTCACAAATTTGAATATTTAAATTCCAATGGTCATTGACCAAATGTTAAACATTGAGCACCTTAACCTCATCTCGTTCTTCCTGGTAACCATGGAAAAATATGCACCATTGATGTCCTCTAAGTAGATCTATCTTTACCTTAAAATTCTCACCATTTATCTTAGACCAAAGCTCCCATGATTGTGCCACTTAGCAGCTCTATATGCCTTCTACACATATGACTTTTGACTCGACCCACACCATTGATCTCTATCAATAAGAACACCCACAAACTATTGATCTTATATCAAATCAATGAGATATTAACACTTTTCACCATCACATACAATATTATATTATTTGACATTTTGACTAAATACACATTGTTGGATCAAGATCTAGATGATGAATTTTTGAAGATAGATCAATTGACTAGTGACCTCAAACTTTAAATAAGTTAAAATTGATGGTCTCTGGCCCATCAAAGTTTGTAAGAGTAACTTTGAAGGTTTATAACTGAGCTAGAAAACACTTCAAGAGTCTAAATTTTCATGGAACCTTCTTGGCACTATAGACAACATTTCTATGAAATCCTTTGACCTTAGTTATCTTCTTGAATACTAGAAATAAATGCACAAACATGTTAGTTCATTCATATCTACATGACATGTACCAATGGTTTAGCTTCTCTTAAGATATAATATGCATGTTTCTCATTCCAAATGATCGAGTGACATACAAAAGCTTCACCAAGACATCTATCGATGCCTCATAACTTTGTTATCCTTATAGACCTATAAATGTGCCATATCTCTCCAAGCTATCAAACACAAATTTTTCATCATTAATGAACTAGTATCAAATTATCCCTTTGATATCAATAAAAATCTAACATTAATGACCATGATCAACAATCTCGCCCTTTGTCCTTAATGGAAAAACACCCTCAAAATGACTTCATACTTATTTTAATAGTGCTCCTTCATTATGATCTTTCTCCCCCTTTGACATTAATGACAAAGGGTCTCTTCCTCAACATGCCAAAAATCATTCCTCATCATAATGTATGTAATAAAATACTATTAAAATTCTTAGGATACTTACATACTTTCAAGCATATTAATCAATTACTCACCATTTGACATGCACCAATCTAAACTTGGACCTCTCTAATATTTAGACTTGATACACTACTCATAGAGCTTTGAAATCTCCCCCTAACATCAAGATCCATCTCATGTCATCTGATCTTTGACATAAATAAGTTTTAACTTGGGATTCTATGATCCTCAGACCTATCTATCTATAAAACTCACAATTACCCTTTGATTATGCATGAAGATTAAAAATCTTATCAAAATATATAACTTGGTTTGATCAAATCATCATATCAATTCTATTGAATTCATAACTAAAGCATAAATCTTCACACTTCTATCATGACTAAAGCCTCTTCACATATGTTGCCCTTGACATCATGCACATCTTCATATGATATTTTTGTCCTATAATGACTTATCCTTCTCTTGACTAATCAACCTCTTGAACTAATAACCAAATTGATTTAACCTTATTAAAGAATTTCATCTATAATCCTATCTTTCACATTGTCTTGCTTAATCTTTGCCTTCAAGATCTATACTGATTGGCACTTTTATCATTACCTATAGCACACATACTTGCTTCTACATAAAAATATGTCTCCTTTAAGACCAAAAAATCTAAGCATACCATCCTTAATCAGACATTTCAAAACATCCATTCTCTACCTACAGTCCTTCAGAACAAACATCTTCATTCTAATGACATATATTTTCATATAAAAATAATCAAAGCTCAACAATCATCCACGATGATTTCTCTTAATGTCAAGTGTCTCATTGAAGCTTATATAGAGACACATATTTGATATAGCGAGACTATAAGTCCTAAAAATTAGGAGACTCTCATATCTCCATACTCTCATTTGAATTAATGTCCTACCTCATCACTAGATTCAATTTGAATGGATCCTTGACTTCATTATTTGCTTCAAACTTGTCAACTAAGGTAGATAATAGAAACTCTTAATGTTCCTTCATGTCTATCATGGAAAATAAACCATCTTTGGTCATCTAATATTGATAGTTATTCTTCTTATTTTTAGGCTTAAGAGAAGCAACATGCTCATCCACTAAAATATTCTCCTTTTCTTCTAATAAATATTAATGACATACTTTTTCAACTAAATAAATAACTTCATCACTAGGCATTGACAACTGATGTTATTCACATGAAACTTGCTCAACAATAGTAGGATGTTCTCTTGGATCCATGTATAATTCATAAGTAGTCTTAATTGGCACTTCAATCTTTTCTTTCAGTTTGAATTCAACTAAATTTTGATACTCCTTTTCTATCTAGATAGATGACCTTTCTCTTGGCATTCCTAAACCTTCTTCATATCTAATTCTTATTTTTTTATATCAGATACTCCACCTTGATCTTTCAGTTTAACTAAATTAGTTTTCTTGGTCTTGACTTCCTTAGGATTCCATATCATGGATTGAACTTATTTGAGCACACTAGGATGTCCAATCATCTTCTTATGATTTGAGAGATTTATTGTACAATATCTTACAATATGACCAACTTAATGACAACTAAAACAAATAACATCATTCATACCTTCTACTTGATGAATATTATCAAACATACCATCTTGTCTCTTAGGTTCATTATGCTCAATCTTGGATGCCTTAGGTCTCCATACCTAGGTTAGTATTTTCCCATGCATTCTAGGGTAGAAACTATTAATATGTCCCATGACATGACAATTATTGTAGACTACATTATCCATACCTCTAGCTAACGAACTACTCTTCCTTCTACAATTTCTTGCCGTATGACAAAAACTATGATAGGCATATTAATGACCATTAGAAGATATTTCATACCTCATAACACTTGGTTTCCTAATGAATCTTTTCTTTTTGATCTTGATGCTTGAATCCTTCATGTCTTGAGTTGACCTCTCTTGCTCTTTCTTAGTCTTGTTTACCTTGACAACAATTTTTTCATGCTCATCCTTCAATGAATCTAGCTTGGTCTTCAATTGAATGTTCTCATCCTCTTTATCTTGTTATGATTTCTTTTGTTCTTCTTCAAGCTTGATTATATTGATTATGATATTTTCATGCTCATACTTTAGATAAAAAATATTATTATTTAATTAAGCATATTCATCTTCTTTAGCTCTCATGCTTAAACTTGCAACCTCTAACCAAATTCTGAGATCTTGGATGGTCTATTTATCCTCCTTAGCCCTTTTGGCCATGCCATCTTTCAATTTACATGCTTTCTCTTCCATAAACTTGATCAGTTCTTAATTATCTTTTCTTTTTTCATGAATTTGTCTGACAAACTCCCCTCAAGGTATCTGAATTATGCTTCAAGACCTCTGATCATATTTCTCATGTTATAATTCCTCTTCTTTTGCTCCTTTAGTTCACCAAGTGAACTCATGATTTTATCTTCTATATAAACTTTTTATTCTTCTTTTGAACTCAAATTTGTCTTTGTAAGCCTTAATTGATCCTCAAAAATGTTGATCTTCTCTTTATCATCTTTTGATCTTGATCTTGATTTTAAGGATTGTAGCTCCCTTTTGAGATTGATGCACTCATTCATAATATCCTTGAAGTTTGAGGCCATGATATAATTTTGAGCTTGCCCTTGATCATACTCTCTCATATTACCACTATACTTCTCAATAAGTGCCTTGAGCTGATTGCACTTTCCTTCACTTAATTTTAGACATGTATAAGTAACCTCCACTTGATCTTTCAAATCTTGATTCTCTTTCTTAAATTTCTTATCCATATTAGACCTTGGATCACCTTCAAGTGGTTAAACTTTCAAAGAAGTTCCTAATATAATGCCAATTGTTATATATATATATATATATAATCACTTAGAGGGGGTGAATTAGTGATGCAAGATAATCCAATTTAGTTCCCAACTCTTAAACATTTAGCATATATCAATCTTGATTAAGTAGCATAAACATGAAAGTACATACATCTAAAACATACATAAGAGTATACATCACATGAACACATCATACATGTGGGATACCCTCTTAGGGGATAAAACCTATGAAAACTTTCAAGATAGATTACAATCCTATAAATTAAGATCCAACATTTAGATTATCACCATCTAATCAAGGAGCATGTACCCCTTAATTTAGTGAAGCACCCACTTGACCTTTAGCTAGCTCTAACTAGTAAGGAGGCTATAACCCCATAGAAAACCAAGCACCCACTCAAATACCTTGAATTTATGTCTTCTAAACCTAATGATGGACTTCTCTTACTTGTACTCTTACCCCTTTACACTCTCACAAACTTGCACATAAAATTAATGCATCAAAAACACCCTTTTGGATCACTCTTCACTTATAAGCATATACATAATAAAAAAACTTGAAACAAATCTATCACAACATCAAAAATATAACCTATAGGTCATGCACACACTCTTCAACCTAATCAACTCTTCAATCCATCCATAAGCACACTCACTCAATCTATCTCTTCTAGGTTTATTAGGTTGAATGACATATATGTTCACATTCATCGACTTGATCAAATAAACATGACTGATCCTCTTTTCTCTTTGATGGTCCTCACTAAAATTTACCTTCTCTTTCAAAATTTACTTAAATCAATGTCACTTCTTCTCTCTTTATTCATTCACATTCAATTCTACAGACCATTGCCTTGGTCTCCACTATTTATAGAGTCTTCATCAAAATTAGCTTCTTGGTTAGCCATAAGGCATGTATTAAAACTTAATATATCTAACTCCTAACACATATATCAAATTCACTCTCATAGTTTGGACATAGCAACTATGGATCACACTTAAGCAACTATGCCTTTGTATTAGGCTTTAGTAGCCATTATAGGTCTCATAGAGACATATTCACCCATTTAGCACTTCATCGAGCAAGTTAAGAACAAATTATCAATATCAAATACTTGGGTCCACTCCATATGAGCCCTAAGACATCTTTAGGTGATTTATCTTGTAAAAACACTCTTCTACTAAATCACAATTGTTAAAAAATTATTATATACATAGGAACACCATGAATGAACAAATAATAAACTTTGAAGCTCTATAGCTTTGACTTTACAAACATTCAGACCTTCTAACTAGATTCACTAGATGCACCTTAAAGTCCTCTACAAATTTTATTTTTAGTGAATTAATAAATTTGTCTTGGATCAAAATATATAGCCCAAAAACTAAGAACTTTTTTTATTCATAAATTTTAAGATTTAAATTCCAGTCATTGAGCAAATGTTAAACATCAAGCACCTTAACCTCATCTCATGATTCCTAGTAAATATGGATAAATATGCACCATCAATATCCTTTGAGTAGCTTGATATTTATCTTGTAATTCTCACCATTTATCTTAGATTACATCTCCCATGATTGTGTCACTTGGTAGCTCTATGTTGCTTCTATAATTTGACTTTTGACTCAACCCACATAATCAATCTTTATCAGTATGAATTCTTACAAACTACTAATCTTCTATAAACTCTACAAGATAGTGACACTTATCACTAACATATGCAATATTATATTCTTTAACATTTTATCTAAATGCACACCATTGGATAAATATTTTGATGATGAATTATCACCATTAGATCAACTAACTAGTGACCTTAGACTTCAATGAAGTTAAACTTCATGGTCTCTGGCCCATCACAGTCTGAAAGAGAAACTTTGAAGGTTTATAACTTGAGATTAACAAAACACTTCAAGAGTACAAATTTTTAGGATACCTTCTTGGCACTATAGACAACATTTCCATGAATTCCTTGACGTTGATTGACTTCTTAACTACCATAAATAAATGCACAAACTTGTTGGTTCATTCATATCTATATGACATGCAGTGATGGTCTAGCTTATTTTAAGCTAAAAGATGCATGTTCATCATTCTAAATGATCAAGTGACATACTAGAGCTTCACCAAGACATCTATGGATTCTTCACAATTTTTGTGTCCTTATAGACCTATAAATGTGCCATATCTCTCTAAGCTATCAAACACAACTTATTTGTCATTGATGCACTAGTATCTCATGATCTCTTTGACATCAATGACAACCTAAAATTAATGACCATGCTCAATAATGGATCACTCCATTAATCATTAAATATTAGGGATAATGTAGATTATAACCTTATATGATGGTAGATCCAACTATTTCATAGTTCTTTCATTGACTTCTAAGCTCAAAGACATGTAAAAATATGGAGTATCTAAGTAAGGAAATTTATACAAGGTTTGAAAAAATTGAGGCCTTATTTAGAATCATTGGTGATGCATAAATCAATAAGATCATTGGCTACCAAACTCCATTATGCACCCTATTGTATTTCATATAAGAAGTGATGCTGGATTGCAATGCATTCAAAATAGATTTGACTCCTTTCACCAACTTCATTATGTAGATTATGAATACACCTACCTATAGGCCATCTTTATAATATCATCATACAATGTAATTTTACTCACTCCTAGTCTAAATACTCTTCTATTTATCCTATGTCTATGTCCATGCCACCACCTTTGAGTTAAGTATTGTGTAGAGTACAAATTTTGAAAATTTTGTATAAAAAATTGTATTGGGGAAGACTTAGTCAAATAAGTGGGGATAGGTTAGTTGAAAAACTATAAAGGGAAGCCACCTAGTTATTTTAACATATTAAAAACCTACAAAGTGTGATAGATTATTATGTTATTTAGTTAAAACCCAAAAGGGTGGCTAAGTAGTGAGCAAGAGGTGAAAAATAAAAAATGATGCCTTGAGAGATTAATATAGATATTACTAGTCCAACCATTTATTTAGCTCCCTATAAATTGTTCATTCTTATATATCTTACAACATTGTCTCAAGATGAGGAAACCTTCTAAGTCCAGGAAAGTGTTGGTAGAAGAACATGGATTATAAAGCTTCATAGGATATTTGTTTGATATTCATGTATTATACACTCATTTTGTCATTGTATAGCCTATTTTTTCTTATCTTCATAAGTTTCAATAATATATAATATGAATAAACTCTATTTTTAGTGCTAAGTACGTGAAGAAGATGAACAATCATAGATTAAAAACTTCTATATATACTTTTATTTGTAAGAAGAAGAGGGTTTCACTTTTAGAAGAGATGAATAGAGATTATGTAGTTATGGTTACCAGTATGATTTCTTGGTATGTTCATTTTTCATGATCTCACATGTAATTTATTGTTTAATTTCTATTTAAACTATTCTAAATGTATTATTTGATTTTATACAATACTGGTTGTTTTTAAATTGCTCAATAACGTAGAATAATTAATGCACTTTACATTTTTGTCATCTAATTTCCTATATTTTACGATAAAATATCATATTCACATGAATTATTTCACATCTATACTCATACTTATCATGTTCTAATGCTTCAAGAACTTGTACTAACAACAGAGGTCTCCACCTCTATTAGCTACCTACAGACATGCCCAAGTGCCTAGTCAGCTGATTATGTGTGCACAAAGAATAAATAAGGGGCTTAATAAAGTTAATAAAAATGATCATAAGGTGTTAATAGGTAATTTATATACTCCCATAGGTATAAAAATACCCTCACCTTTCAATTTTGAATACAAAACTTAGGAACTCTACCTTTAGGTCTATTGGTCTAACACCCTTCTAAAGGCATGACTACTTCAAGACTAAAACAAGGGAAAAAAGGGAGTTATATAAGACCTATAAACCATCATGGGATGTATTTCAAGTAGTTTCAAATGTGTAAGAGGTGTTATTTTGTATAAATAATCCCATAATTGGTCATTTTTCCCTAGAACTACCTTGATAGCGTATGGAAGACAAGACAGTCACCCAAGGAGCACCTTCTTGTGCACATAACTATACAAATTTTTTGCATGGGGATCCCAACTACTAGAGAAAGTTTTGAATGTTTATTTAATTTAATTTATTTTCATTGGTTTTTTAGTTTAATCCCATGGTAAATGAACAATTTTTAAGAGGTCTAACCCCTCTAAACCTCCCTAAAACCCTAATAGAGACTTGATGGAGAAAATATTGAATAATTGGAATTATAATGCATTGAAATGGCTTTGGAGACACCTAAAAATCATAGTTCACTTTGAGGAGATCCCATCTGTGGCATTGATTTATATGTACAATTGTATAAACCCATTAAAAACAATATATTAGTAATATTTTATGGTAAATACAAGGTGAAAAGTTATATGAATAATTGAAGATATTTAATGAGGGTATTTTAATGAATTTTTCACCCTTTCAAATCATAAACTACTCACAATTCTTCCTTGAGAATCTTCTATAGATCTGTACTAAAAATCCAATCTAAATATGCTAGTGGGAAGTGACATAGTCACCTAAATAAGGTAGGGTTGCAAGTGTGTAGTTATTAGAAGGAATAATTTATGTCATAAAATGTTTTTTAAAACTTTAAACATCCTCAAACATCTATATTGAAGGTTCTATTCAATCCACATGGCCATCTACTTAGTTAACGCTAAGTGACTAAGCCTAATTGCCTAATACCCCTACTTGATCAAATAAAGGAGAAGATTATTGGTGTATAAGAATATTAAGGAGATAAATTTAGGTTATGGAAAAACTTATAAATATCTCATGAGGTTATTAGGCTCATTTTATATCTATGATAGAGGATGCAGTATTTTTCCAAATCTTATTGGCACGCAAGAAGGGAGTAGGCTACTAAATGCTTTACGAAGGCCTAATTAACATGATAGATTAGTTAAAATGGATAAGGCATTATGGTGCATCACCTCCCTTTAGCTTTTTTTTTTTCATGCATTTCTCTATCTCTTTTTGTTAGTAAGTTAGTATGCTTATGAATTAATCTCAATTGATGTACCATAGGAGATAACCCCTTAAACTAGAAGATTAATCCATCCATAGGTCACCCACAACCTTGCACTAATCCCATATTACCCAAAACTTGGAGAGGTTTTAACAATCCTCTCTTGAGGGTGAAGTTTAGTGAGTTAATAGAAACCACACTAATTAATGTGTCTCATGGGATAATTACTATCACTATGAAATGTGCCAAATAATGGAAATGTGATCATGTGTGTTATGTAAAAGGGAAAATATGATCCCATAATCTACTATAATAAGTAATTTATATCTATATCTACCCATGTAGTTATGTTAGTAATATATGGCACTAACTATGGTGTTTTGTGAACTATAGGGGTCTTAGGAACCCATCTTTTAGAATAATATATAGGTGACATAGATGCCCTATGTTGAGAACCTTGAGAACCCAGTAATATTAATCTCAACATAAATTGAGTGCATGAAGGCCCTATAGAATATGTGGCATATCTTTGATACAGGGATCTCTCTAATAATGGTCTCCATGGGAGAGTATGTGTATGTGTCAATATGGTAGGAGTAGAACTTGACTACACTGGTGTCTCTAATAAAGTCTATGATGTATCCATAAGATCTATAATATAAGTTATAGTTGATAACTATGATATATCTAATAATGGTGCCATTACTGTAACTAGTGACTATGTTGTAACTTCCTATGGGATATGTAGAGGATATTCATATGGGAAAAACTCAACTTTGACCACTTAATTTTTATGTATGTATTTTAGGCATCTATACTCTATAGATGGGATGTCTTGTAGCTACTATAACCATGGACTACCTAATAATATGTCAAACATGCCTAAACTAGGTATGACGAAGAATTGAATGGCTATATGTGTTTGTCCAACCTATAATAGAAGCACAATATCCTTGATGGAGCTCTAAAAATGACCATTAACACCACCAAAAACTATGTATGTGGGGAATATATCCTACTCTGAATATCCCAAATTCTATAAAATCATCATAGTGCACATGTTAATGCTTGACTCATTGTCAACCATAATACTTTAGATAGGATGATGATCTATGTATGCTCATATAAAGAGTACATAGAAATTTGTATCATCATAATCAATCTCCTATTATGATAAGGTGATGAGTGGTCTATCTATTACTATAGTTTGGTATATACCAATGATGTTGTGTAATAGGTGTGCCTCATCTGTAATAATATGCTATGAATCTGGTGGTGGGTGTGCCTAATATATATAGTGAACACCTGATGTGATCCATACCTCATTAATTATGTACTTTATAAAGGGATATAATAACATTTTTAATGCCTTATATTTCATTTGATGTAGTTTTAGTTCCTTTCTAGGTATACCCACATCAATAATGTTAGCCTCAATCAAACCTTGTATCTTATGTTTTATGATTATTCATCTATTTATTATATGGATTGGTGCCCTATGATACTCATATAATGCATTATAATCATAGTTATTTGGAATAGGCCATGTCGTATAAACTTATTTAATGGGAGGGAGAGATATGAAATTGCATTCTAAGAGCTACTATAAAACCCACATTGGTGACTTTTGAAGGTTGGTGAATATTCAACGTTGAGGAGTGGATAAAATCAATCTAAGAGATGGCTTAAAAGTTTTGTTAATTCTATCCTTTTGATCACTCTTGTTCCTTATTTCCCTTACCTTGTATGGGGGATTCTTTGAAATCTTAATATTTAATTTTGATCCATTGGTATAATTTAGTTTTTCCATTGACAAAATCTTGACCTCTCTTTCTTTTACTAAGTGGCACAAATCTGTGAAGGTAGGAAACTTCTTAAACAAGATAGCTTCATGTAATTTTGGTAAAAGGCATTGTTTAAATATGTCACGAAGCTCTTTGTGTGCCATGGGGTTAGTCATTTTACCTAATATAGTCTTGTATCATAAGACATATTCTATAATAGGTTCATTTGACTTTTATTTCAACTATGCAACTTGGGCATATGATTTCTTGTCACTAATATTTATGGAGAAGTGTGATAAAAACATGTCTAACAAAGGATTGAATGTTTTGATATATTTATTTGGTAAGTCATCAAACCATTTTAGGGAATAATACTTTAAACTATGGAAAAAACGTTATGAGAAGCTAATTATTGTACATGTAGTCCAAACATGTTTTATGAAAAACTCTGAGATCATGCACTAGTTCACCCTTGCCATCATATAATGTAATCTTAGGTTTCACAAATTTATATGGAAAGGGAGTTTCTAATATGCTATGTGTCAAAGGTTTATGTAAGAGAATGTTAGAATCTAAGGCATGTTATGTCCTAGTGGCTCAATTCTCAAGATGTAACACCTTAGCCTATAGAGTATAAACCTGGTGTATAAGGTATTATACATTTGGAGTGGAGGAACTAACTACAATAGGTGTATCTATCACTGAATTCTAATAAATTAAAATTTTAGGTGGTGCTAGCTATGTTGGCCCCAATGTATGTGTAATAATGTTATTATCTAGGGGAGTTGAATATTGACTATTGTTTATTTTATTCTTGATTTCCATTATGGCCTCTTAAGATTTGTGCACAATCAAGGTGTTATTCCCAAATTCTATCTCTAAAGCTATTTAATAGCTCATCTTTGTTAATAATAATGTTATCATCATTAATTCAAAGGAGATTGTCCTAATTTTCAATTTGTATATCATCTTGTTCTTGATTATGTTGTTCATATTTATTTGCATTATAATTGAAATCCACATAATTACGGTTTGAAGGACCAATAAGTAGAGTTATTATAGTTCCCTTATTCATGTTATATGCTTGAATAGTAGGAATATGAATATGATCTATAGGATTACCACATAGTCTATCACTTATTCTTAGTGGAAGATAGAAAGCTTTTTTAGATGGCATATAGTAAAAAAATTGGAATAGAGTTGCTAAAACAAAATATATGAAATATAAAAACTTGAAAGCATTTAATGTAAATAGGAAAAAGAAGGATACAAACCCTAAGATCATCTAGGGTTAGAATTTGATCAATGTTCAAATTAATTTGGGTTCGCCAAATGTTGTAAACTTTTAGAGTTTGTCTAATAAATATATGTTTGATTAAAGGGTTGAGTAGTCTAAATCAATGAAATAATATGCATAAAATAACCATTGATTTGTTACAAATTTTGACTAGATTTGAATTTATAAAAATAGTAATAAATTTTGAAAATAAAGACTTATCTATAAAACACATGATATATAAAATATGAGTGCTAAAAATTGAGATATGAATAGATTTGTGTGTCATCAA